>JABSTQ010011035.1:0-226546 GCA_013358835.2 Ixodes persulcatus
TTGGCTTGTTTTATCACGACCCTTTGCATGATTATCCAAGCTCCAAGGAGCATGCTGAAAGTGCAGTTACACCACAGTGACATCTGCAACAGTTGCAAACGCCAACACAAGCACACTCGACACTTGCCTCTCCCCTTTGTGTGTTGGCAAACAGATCCATTTAGCTGAAAGAATGTCAAGTAAAGATACCTCTTTAATGGGTAACTTGTATGTGCATAGCAGGAATAAGAGAAAGAATCTTAATTAGTGTAGTGTTCGAGTCTTCCTAGCCAATTTGGCTCAGAGAACACAGCACTTGGCTAGGCTTTACACGAAATTGATCTGTCCATGCTCGTGTTCTCCAGTCTCCCTCGTCCGTACCTAGTGGCGTTGTTCCAAAATAATGTGTTATTCACCAAAATTCGTCAGGTCGCTGAAAAAAAAAACTATCTTGAAGAAAGCATGCTTTTTCTCAAGGTCATGGGAAACTCAAAGCCTTGGATTCGCTGAATGGCTCGTAGCATCCGCAGCAGTCGGTAGGTGAAACGGAGTATAGCAGTAGGTGCACAGAGGCGCCAAGACGATGGCAGCAATGAAACTCCCAATGTTCTTGCTGAAACATTATGAAAATCGATAATAACATTGAACTGGACAAAAATAAGTTGTCATCTGGTTCTAACGACTAAACATTACATTGGGCGAAGAACGAGTGCTGGGCAATGCATTGTTTAGCAGCTTTATTTTTTAAAGGGAGGGGTACCGAAACCCGGAGTAGGTGTCGCTGGCAAAGCGACCTAATTGCCTTGACAATGCAGGAGGGAAGTGGTCGCCTGTTCTTCTGTCCAAGTCTCCGCCACAGCCAAGCACGCACTGCCTATAGGCAGCAAACCGGAAGCGCCTGAAACAATGTCCACACTTATTGAATGTAAGGAACACCCACCAGCCATATACCCGAGGCAATGACAGACTAATCAGATGTAATAAGTAATATTCGCTACTCTGAAGTCTACACCTCTCTTGTGATTGTTTCCTTGCAAAAACCATCATATATTATGCTTCTCTTTTATGTTGCCTTTCGCTGTGCATGTGATGTATTTGCAAACAAACAACTGGTCGGCACAACTAACTATAGACTTTTTCATCTTAGTAGTTGCCTGACCGGCGGATAGAGGGCGCCGACACACTCGGGCGCCATTAGGTTGCTTCCATCTAGTCGGTTTCGGTTTCAACGTGCACGCGGCTGTGTTGCTGTTTTATGTAGTTTTTGCTTAATTTTATGATACAAATGTTTCCCTTGTAGCACGTAACCAATAAAACAGTGATATTGAACTACTTTGAGGACTACGATGTGTTGTTGAGTCTAAATTGCGTGCCTTTTTACAAACTCCTTTTATGTATCTGATTATGGTCGGTTGGGAAATGCCAGACTGATATACAGAGAAAATTATCATCGCCTACGGCCGTACCGACGACACTAGTTTAAAAAAATATAAACTAATGACGAGACTAGCACGTGAATGTGAAAAAATCTGGCACAACAGATGAACTCGCGGGTATACTACTCACTGTTTGGTTTTTGTGGACACCCAACTTTTAGTGAACTTCGCAGACTAAAAAGGTCCCGTGTAATGACGCAGATAATTGACATAAACAAGTAGTGTCGTCTCGACCTGTTTTTTCTTTTAATTAAGTGCTTGAGCAATATTTCGACAGTGCAACATAGACCGATTAGGAAATTTCTTAAATTATCAACACTGCTAAAGTACTCCTAAGCAGCATTTCACAATATTGGCCCTAAGAATTAAATTATTTTTGTATAGAAATTTACTTACTGGAGATATCATACGAGTGACAGGCCCGTCAAATTAAGTCTGGCATTTGTCTTCCCTAAAAGTGACAGATGCGTCAAATGAAGTCTGACATTTGTCTTCCGTAAAATCGGCCAAATAAAACTAAAGCGCGCAGGAGAAGTACCTCGGAAAGTTTGGCTGAAGTCTAGCGCTTGGCACTACTTCATGGACCTCTGTAAACAAATTTGTGTTTGAACAGATTCGATTTGTAAATTTCGGCGTCGCCAGCCACAAAAAGTAAACCTCTATTCTCCATGCACAATTCTGGACTCTGGTGACTTATGCAGACGGATTTTTCCATCAAATAATGCGGCCCCCAGATAATGACGAGATTTGAAACAGCATATGCAAAACTTGTGCGTATGCAAAAAGAAAAAGAAAAAAAAAAAGAAAGTGTCGGCAATATTGCGCTGAGCCGAAACTGTGTTTTGACTTGCTACTCTGTCTGTGGCAGTTTCTTATGCGGGAAGTCCCAATCTTTGTGTTAAAATAAATAAAATGGATTGAACTGTTTATCAAAAGAAAATCAATAAATTACTTGAAGGACTGTCGAAATGGGACCTAGTACGGTATACAATTTCCTAAACTTCGTAAGTAAACAGACCTCGTACACATGTAGGTGTGATATTATGAACAAACAAATCGCTTGATGTTGACGTACCATTATTTCTAGCATCACATAAAATACAAGTTAAACTTTCGTTGCCTATCTCCACCACGAGTTTCCTCACATAATCAACAGAAACTGTTAGATCTATTATGGATAAAAGGACCATACTTTCTGGAAACGCAGATAGTCTGCTTACGCTGACTATTCTTGACACCATCCGATCCTAAATGCGGGATATAAATATATGTGCTTGTTAATATGAACGTTCCGCCACTATTAGTAAACAAACCTCAGTTGTCATAATGAATTGACCTTTGAACCATTGTGATGTCTTAGTCATCTACATAATCAATGTGGCTCAGTGCTAAAGCTGATTCCTCTGCTTCATCTCACACGCATTCATACGCGAACGGTGCAAATAGCAAAATCGTGCTACAAAGTTAACAGCGGAAGTTGGGCAAAATTTGATATAATGCAATTAGGTAGTAGACGTAAGTGTCGGCCTACACCTTACAAAGTAAGTCAAGCAAGTGCGGTGAAATGCGACGAAAAACTCAAATGCAACGCATTTGCCAAGGCGCGGAAGGGAGAGCGGAGTAGCAAGTTGAAGCAACCTAATGGCGGCCGCGTCACGTGAATCCAAGATGGCAGCGCCCATGCGATGGAGGATGAAAAGGTCTATACACCAACTCATGTTTACGAACAAACCGGAGCACTCCTAGCGGACGGCACCGCGCATGTGCAATGGAGTGTGAGAAAGAAGCTCGCCGTCGCCCATAAACAAACCATTGAAATGCGATGTTGCTGGCGTCGGTGTGAGTCCCCTTGCCCTTTTTCGCGTTCGATTTGTTGATTCTACGTCTTCCTGGCAATGTCTGACTACTTGAGCGGCCTCGGCGAAATTAATGAGGCTCGTTAGACCGCAAAACTTCGCGTGAATAATGTGGCATGCGGCGATTTATTCCGCGTGGATGCCGCAGAATGTACGCTAAAGCCCGATTCGCATAATGAGATTTCGCTCTCCATTTTCAGCCGCGACATCGCTCGGGCTGCAAAAGCGTGAACCGTAGCCGAGATGGTCGACGTCGATACTGAAAATCGCAAGCAGAATCGGACCAAGTGAATCAGGCATAACAAGTCGGTGATGGCCACTGGTAACAATGATCAACATCTCCTTGCATCTACTGTTTACATCGAGCCTGCTTACCAACCTTCAAACTAAAGTCTTGTGAGGCCTGCACTTCCTTCTTATCGCAAGTACCGGGCCAACATTTGGTCTACAGGCCGGTGTTGTCTAAAAGAGCAGACGGCAAGCAGAAGCGTTTGAAAGAGCAGACGACAGTTCGAACGATCAGGCGGCCGTTCGAACTTGAAGACGCACTGAACGTAGTCCGCAGGTGGTCTGTACAACTTCACGGTTTCCGGTGTTCATGTTGTTACAAAACAAATCTTATGACCACAAGTATACGTAAAAAAAAAAATAAAAAAAATAAAAGTGCTTTTTGCCCAAGCAATTGTGGTCCGACGGCGTCTGGTTTTCTATTTTCACGGCACATATCCACGTTCTCGGACGAACCGAGCACATGAAAACTGACCTTCAAACCTTTCTCGACTCTTTTGGTACAGTCCCAGTCGCGGCGTTTTTACGAGAAGGCAGGTTTTTGTCAGGTTCCTTGCAAAACAATGCAGGAATATACGTCTCACATGGGGGCTTCCGCCCACAGCCCCAGACCAGAAGTGCGCCCGACGCGCCACCACCGCGCCGTAACAGAGATGAGTTTGTGTATAAGCACTACGGCGAAGTGAGCTTGTACTGTATGCCAAGTGCAGCACGGGTGAGGACAAACACTTTGCTCCGGAAGTAGGATGCACCATCCGTGATGAGCCCTACAGGGAAGTTGAATCAGGTGAAGACAGCAAAAAGGCAATCCAGGATTATCTGCAAAAGAAGCTTCCATAAGAGGAACAATTCAAACCAGTTTGTTAAATGATCAGTCATGAGAAGAATATACTGATTACCGCACGGACTATAAATAAATGGTCCCATTTTGTCACACACAACAATCTGCCAAGAGTGGCCTACGACTGGCTGCATTAATCCTGGTGGGTGATCTCCGCATGGCTTTGCCTTCTGACATGCTGTACAACTGCAAGCATTCTTTGGTACATCCTGCCAGATCCCTGGCCAAGTCTCAACACGATGTAACTTATCGCAACAAATATTGACACTGCTGTGACCCACTAAGGCTGAGTCATGGAAGTAGCTGATGAATGGCCTGCACAGTTTCTGAGGTATTGCGATCCTAAAAGGGGATCAATCGGTGTCATCGTCTGCTTGGGGTATGTAGGGGAGAAGTCCATCGTTGCTCAGCAAGTACGAGTAGTACCCCTAGTCGCTCTCGGTGCAGCCTGCCCTTTGTCTGCAAGCTTCTCGCACAGGTGTTGACAGAGTGCGTCCACTCGCTGTGCCTTGCAAATTTCGGCTCGGATCACCAATGTCCCCCAATGTGACTCCGATGTGTCGGCCACAATGCCAGTTATTCCCACCAATGCTGGTTCGTCTGGAGCGGGAAGGACCTGCAAGGGAACATGTGACAGCATGTCTGGCATGACATTAGTAGCCCCTTTCTTGCATGCAGCGGTGTAGTCGTATGCCTGTAGGGTTGGAGCCCATCATGCAAGCCCCACTTGATTCTGCAAATTCTTCAGCCAGGAAAGTGCTTGGTGATTAGTCTGGATCTGAAAGGATGCACCATCAAGAGACATGTTTATTTTTTTAGGGCAAGGATTCTGTCGAGACAATCCCCTGTCGCAGAGCAGCTGCGTTTGGCCGCTATCAGCGTGCGGCTGGCGAAGGCAACTGGCCGAAGAACACCGTTGTGATCCTGAGGCAGGACAATTATTTATCGCGCGGAGGTTGTCCTTATTGCATCGGAGAACAACGTTAACAACTAAGTCGAGAAGATTATTTCGCGGTGAAGTGAGTTGCATCTTTTTGGCGTACTACCGAATGTTCGAGGTGTACCTTGAACGACTGGAAAAAAACATTATCATCCACTGTCGCAAATTTGTACTGTTTTAGAACAATGTGCATTAGGCGTTGAAAACTGGCGGGCGAATTAAAAAAACCAAGAAGGTGCGTGCAGTTTTCAGAATGTCATCTAGGCCTATCTCGATTTGCAGAAATTCTAGACTGCAGTCAAGCGTTGTGAACACTTTGCATACATGCGTCAAGCGTTGTGAACACTTTGCGTACATGATCAAATTGATAGAGAGAAACGGGTATGAATGTCTCACCGTTACAGAGTTGAGGCGGCAATAACCCACGCAGAGGCGTACTAAGCAGTTGAACTTTTTGGAGCCAGGGCAACGGGAGAAACCGAGGGACTGGGACTCTCGAACAGCTCTGGTGATGATCATCTTTTGTAGTGCTGCATCCAGGAGAGCTCGCTTGTGGATGCCGAGGGGCCTTGGGATGCACCGCAGTAGTCAAGCACCACCAGTCTCGATGCGATGCAGTAGCACATTGCTCTTGCGCGGAACTTCCGTAAACCTTGGTAAGAATGACTGCAAGGTGGTCTCCAGCTGTTGCTTATGTACGAAGGATACTGGACACGTCTGCAGGGTGTCTCGGATGCCAGAAGGAATGACTACAGCAGGCCTTGTTGCATAGTAAGCCAGGAGAGTTATGCTGCTAATGCAATCCTCTCGTTCGGTAAGGGGGTTACGTTCGGCTGGCCACCAGCACGCAGCAAAGTCGAGCGAAAGTTTTTTTTTTTTTGATAAGCTCTAGCTAAGATAATAGGCACATTCAATCTTTGAAGACAAAGAAAGCGCTGATACCCCTTCTTTACGTCGAAGGAAATTCAGAGCCTTGCAGCATTTCATGCTTTTATCGGTGAGCCTGAAGCTAAATGTAGAAGCGTACTGAAAGAACGAAGTTCAAATATTTTTTCTTTTTGCCCAGCTCAAAAATGACATCCCCGATAGCGTAAATTGTAGCTCCGCTATTGAGAAAGGTAGCAAAGGGAATGCCATAACAACACTGTCATGCGAGGCTCCCTACACTTACCCGTAAGTCGTACGCAACTCAAAGAAGAGAGAAAGGCTGGCGACTTGCTCATCCCAGGGCTAAAGTGGTCGTCAGCAGCCAGATCTCCAAGTACAGTGCCAAGTGCCTTGTTGGTTTCCCTGGTTTTTCTGGCCCCGTGTGCTCCGGCACAGGCATTGGCTATGCAAGTGGCCATGGCGCCCCAAGTTATAGCAGGAACCGGGCTGCTGATGGTCTGCTGCCGCAACGTTTCCCACGCTGCTCCGTTCAATCCCACTTTGTCAGCTGCCTCTCGGCTCCGCTAATTCATTTCCTCGTTGCTAGCTGCGCCTTGGCCTCGGCCGTTAAAGATCTCGAAGACGGTCAGGCAGCCAGCTTTTGCCGCGGGATGACTGCAGCCGACCCCTCATAAGGGTTTGCGGCATATGTGGTGAATTTTCGTTCTGGTGCAGGCCCTGGGAAAACCAATCCCAGGCACCTGGGGCTTCTCTGTATCGGGAATAGACCGATCTCACCAAGCGTTCGGCGCATGCGTGACGCCGCCATAACTTTAGTTCGCAGGAGGCAGGTAGCAGTGCACAAGACGGCTCGTGCCGCCTCATGCTCCACACGCGCAGAGCTCCAGCGAATTTGTCACACGTGCAGAAAGACTAAAGCTCCCTCGATGCATTGCGGCAGCGGTGGTGTAGTCAAACTGGCTGGTGAGATCGGTCTATTTAGGCTCTCGCCGACCCACCCCTATGTGAAAACATCGGGCCTACCGATGTCATTTTGACTGCAGTCAAGGAATCAAGGGTGTGGGGCAAGGTTGGCACAATCCATTTCAGGAGGGCGCCGAATCTGAGTTGCTTGTTCTTGGTCGACGCATGCGGGGGGTACCCACGCACAGGACGACTCGGGGGCAACTGCAGCTGGGGGCAGTGGCCTGTAGTCCGCGCTAGACAGGATGATTTTGTGCATGGCTTGTTCCACACGGACAAGGTCTTCAACGGTGTTGCAGTTGCGCCCACAAAGATACCTGGGGTAAGGAGGATGGCTGACGAAAGATGCGAGCAACCCTCTCCGACTCAAGAGCAGCTTGTGCCACTCGGTTAAACAGTTCCTGCATGGCCCGGATATACTCTATGTTGAACATCTTCTGGATATTGTATGCGATGCTGGAGCTGCCGCTGGTCTCGGGACTAGTACCATGGCTCCTCTTGGAAGCTGCAGCAGAATGCCTCGAGATACGGAAAGGGAGTTTGCAACACCCACCATCGTCTTGCACTCGCCTGCCAGGCAAGGGGGAGGATCCGCTCAGTCATGTAGGCCTCCAAGGTGCCAGATGCTCTGGCGTAGACGTCCAGCTCCGCCATGAGGTCAGCGATGAACTTATGGTCGTCGAACTCCATGAAAATTGGAACCATGAGCCGACGGTGCAGCGCGGGCTCATGCTGCCGCTGGCCGCCAGTCCCTTTTGTGCCAGCTGCAAGACGCTTTCCTCGCTAACTCGAGGGTGGAGGACATGCGGTCCATAAGGGCCAGGACCTCAACCGACGAGAGACAGTAGTCCAACTCTGACTCCACGTCAGTCTATAAAGATTCGTGCCTATAAAGCCACGTAACCTCTATTCTCCCGGCAGCCAGAAGAATAATTTCCCCGAAATTGAACCGGCAGTTGACTCCCATTGACCGTCGCTAAGGAAAAGCGGAGGGGGAGGGGGGTTCAACACAGGCCCGAGGGATACACGCGCGATGAAGTGTCCCTACAGCGTGCAATTCGCGTAACGAGTGTCGATGAAACGTCAGCGTCGACAATAAGTGCCACGAAAAGTTGTCCATGAAACGTGTTTCCATGAGATGTCGGAAGAACAAGAAAATCAGCATTATACCGGCAGTTGTATGATTTCAGACAACCAATGGGAGGCGATTGTCGGTAGAATTTCGAAAAATTATCCTCCCAGCTGCCGGGAGGATAGACGCTGCCCTAAAGCTACCCGTCCTTATCCTTGGCCCGCGGCTTGGGAGGCATGGGCAAGGAAACAAAAACGCACGGCAAACAAGAAAAAAGCAGACACGCAAAGCGAAAAACATTCAAAAGCAGTTGATCGCTAATGATGCTTTCTATTGAAAGCTATCGCGCGCGTACGCATTGAAGCGGAAAAAAACGGGGGCCGAGGCAGAATAGCAAGTTTCGCGATCGGTAAAACGAAGTTGTACTCACTCGTTCGAGGTTGCCCCCATGTTTCTTTCACCATAGTGGCGCATGTTCAACAAGGCCAGCTGTAGCACACCCGGATTGAGGCACAGCCCCTCGAAATCCGGGTGGCTTGTCACGCAGCTCTGCCGGCCCTGCTGCTTGCGAACGGCGGCCGGGTACTCCCGGCAGCAGACACACTCTGCGACGGTTTCCATCCGCACGCAGCAACTGCATTGGCACCTTAAAACAGAAAACCAGCATCAGCTATACATATGAGAGGTATAATAAACAGCTCAGCACCTACCAGTTCGTGTTGCCAAGCCGCTGGGTTGCGTCGTCGGGTTCGTCTTCTTCCTCCGGTGTCGACATTGAGGATAGCGAACTGTCGTCAGAGTCCGTCGCGTTCGAGGCATCGGCGTCGCGCGTAGGAGTGGCGTCGTAGGAGATTGAGCTGATATCTGCCGTCCGCCGAAGAATTTCCACCTCCAACGGCGTTAGATTTGGCAGATCCATCTCCGCACGACGCAAGATCCGAAGTAAGCAAATGAGTCCCAAAGGGAATCCGTCAGATACGCGTGCCGTCCGCCGAAGAATTTCCATACGACGACACCACATTCGATGAACGTTTTAAAATGAGTCCGTCGAATACGCACACATTCGAAAGTATCAGTCCGCCGAATACGCGCACATTTCAAAATCAGTCCGCCGAGGACGCGCGTATTTCAAAATCAGTGCGCCGGGACTCGTGATTGGCTGGCGCACACCCTTCCCCGCTGCCTTCCCGTCCGACAGCGCCCCTGACGGCGTGCGCCTAGGCGCAGAACAGCGATCTTTGATTGGATTTTTAATAGGGAAATCGGCCGCCCTTGAATATAATTTTGGGATTTTTAGGATGCTTAGAGCCCGCAGATTGAGTTATGACAATAAATAGACGATCTCAGAATCCACTTGAGTGCCCCTTTAAGGGGGAGAGCGTGATTACGTGATTAAAGTTAGACCTGCGATTGGTTCGCCGAGCTTCTTAGCTTCTTCTACACTCTCAACTTAGGGGTGATGGAGTCCAGCCCGCGAAACACATACACACACACGCGCACACACGCACACAGAAAGTGGGATCCCCTGCACGAAGGCCACAGGATAAGTTAGTAACTGGAAGACGATGGGGACGGTCTCCTTAATAGGGAGTTTTCGTATATCGTTTTCGCCGTCCCGCAACGCCCTCCGCAACCCGCTACGATACCCGGAACTCTACGGTCAAGGCTATCGGCGTGTAGGCGCAGTAGCAACTTCTTCGTTGCGGAGGGCTTAGCGGAAGGGAAACGCGGTCTACGAAAACGCCCTAACTTCTAACACGCGCATCCGCGAACCGCAAATCTACAGTAGCGCATCGCAATTTATTCAAGTTTTTTTTTGTTTTTTTTTGTCGGAAATAGTTATTTTCTTCAAGGAACAAGAATAGTAAGATAATTATGCGAATATCAGTACACGGTAGTGTCGGTACCTAAATTGTCTGAGCGCATTTGATTGCTCAGCGGACTGTTCTTATCGGGCGAAGCGGCTCGACATCTCCGCCACCCACGCTACCCTATTAGCCCCAAGAGCGAACACAAGCGTCGCTGCGGTCGCCGCGCCCTGATTGGTTGAGGTGTATCGTGACGTCAGTGGGAGGACTCGGCTTCGCGATCTCGCATCCCGCTTACTTCCCTTCCCCGGTTTCCTGGTTTGGCGTTGTGTGCCGCAAGCACTTCGAGGAGCGGGACCTCGTTTACCCGGTGTACAAGACGCTGGGTTAGGCCAATATTGACATGCTTCCGTACATTTTATAAGCCTGTTTGTCACTTTGACCTTTATAAATAGGTTACAAATCCCCAAAGATATCGGCGGAGGCAATTCCGCTGATGAACCTCCATGCCGGTCCACACGACACAAGGCAATCATGCGAGGGGTCGGTGAATCGGCGGCGCTTTGCGAACATTTCAAATGGCCTTTATATCAAAGGCCTTTGGGGGGTCGGCAAATTAGCTCGCAACCCCGACTCCGCGCGTGCCATTTTGCATGCGCTGGTTCGCAGACGTTTTAAAGGCCCTGGGTCTGAAAGCCTTTGTAGTGCTCGTGGAACAGGATAGTTTTAAATAAATGTCGTTTCTTCGTGAATTTATTATATACTTCAAACATGTATCCAGACATGTGTTATTTTTTAGATGATGCACTATTACTGGAAATTAGTTTGTATGGTAGGAGGAAAAACGACCGAATTGACTTCAGTTGCCAGTATGAGGTGTACTGAACTGCCCAAAATAGGCGCATCAATAGTACCGTAATTTGGTATGTTTATACTTTTTCCTGACATTCTTTTTTTTTAATCGAGCCTTGTGTATTCGGAAAATACACCGTTTAGTTTGAATTGACATTTACAATTAAAAGAGACAATGCTGGAGGTCCCCAAAAGCTTCCTCGGCCTCCAAACTCCCGACAGCTGGACTTTCTGACAACAGAAGAAAACAGGAGGAACAGCAAGCATTCGAACGGCTGTGCAGTGGTAGGTGCTGCGCTAGTAGCAGAGAGTGTGGAACTTGTGAAGGGTGACAGTTTGCGTGAGGAAAGCTTCTGGTATTTTACCTTCAGATCAATTTAATTTAGGTAAAATCTCTATTTTAGAGCCTAAGGAACTAATACCGGGCGAGACAGCTTCGGTTACGTTTGTTGTACATCACTTGAGGGATGATATAAACAAATCCACATATACCATCAGTGGAGTCCATTGAAATAATATCCGAATCCAGCAAAGGTCAAAGGCGAGCAATGTACTATATAAATAAATGTTCCTTCTTCTTTACTTTGCCCCTGTACTTGGTCTGTCTCACTTGTGATTTTCACTCGAAGGCCCAGACTGTATTTAACATGTTGCTCGAGCAGCATGCAGCTTTTCTGCGTCAGCGATCTTGTTTAAAAAAAAATAAATAAATAAATAAAACACAAAATAGTATCATAACCTGCCAATTCATTCAGACCATCAGCAGCATTTATTTTGTGAGACGTAAACATATAGTCATCCTCCTGCAATTGTGATCATATTTCTTTGTTTTCATATACCAGCTGCGATTCATGCGTTGTCGGCCCTTTCAACCATGCCTGAAATGTTGGTTGAAGTTTTGCCTACAGCTACAGGCCATACCTCAATAAAGTCACATAGAAAAATTTACACGCACTCTGAAAAACGCGCACAAAAAGAATTAAATAGAAACGAGCGCGCCGACAGCTAACGTCGTCACAGCCTCCACAGGGCGAGCGGGCGAGTCGGGTGAAGATTTTGTCCTCGCCGTGACGTCACCACGGTTCGCCGTAAGCGGGCGCCATGCAAACTTCTCGGGGCTATTAGACCGACACGCGGAGCGGCTCTGTTTACCAACACGGCCCGAAGGCCACGCATGCGCGGTAGCTATGTGAGAAAAAGCGGCCCGGCTCTCAGTGTTTTCGCCATTGCGTTGTGTGGCGTGCGCTCGTTGTTGACGTTGCAGGTACGCTTCTAGCTTTATTTGTGCGTCGTACTCCCTGACAACGTGTGTCGCATGCTATGCTCTACTATTTGAGCTCACTATCCGGGCCTGAGCGGCAGCGGTACCGAAATAAACGGTGCGTGGACGGCGTTGCCTACGAGGGTCCGTACGCCGTAAACAAGGCCTGCTGGACTTCCGACGTGAAGTTGCTGCCACCAAATTCGACGGCTCACGTCGTCGTTTATTAAGTTTTTTCGCCAAGCCAGTTCACGGCCGGCCGGTGCAGGATACAAGTGTCTCGGGGCTTACGATTGCTTTGAGTCGGTTTCCACACTGCCGGCGGGATCAGCAGACTGTGGCTCAACGAAACTGTATTTAATAATTGATTAAATACACACAGCGTCTTGAAGTCAAGGTATGATATTTTTCCTACCCTCTTTAACAGAAGGCATGACAAGCAGTAACGCTTTGTCCGTTCTGCAGTCTTGGTGGTAACATATTACAAGTAACGGCGTTCCCAGGAACGCGTTACTTTTTTCATTGACGTAGTAATCTACTCGTTACTTTTCGAAACAGTAACGGGTAACGCACTTACGTTACTCGATACTACTTCCCAAGTTTTAAAAAATTACACTTCAATTTTTTCCGTGTTTTTAGGCGTGAAGCCATGTTTTTCTTTGCGTTTTTTCTCGTCACTATTTTGGTGAAACCGTAAAAAGAAATAAAGTAATGAAGTTCACTTTCTGCGTGAACATAATGTTTCTTGATATATGAGCTTATGCATACCTGTATTATGAAAACCGTAAAACGTATTATATCATAATATAAAAAGTAACGCAGAAGTAACGTGTGTTACTTTTTATTGGAAGCGGTAACACGTTAATTTTATTTTTAGGTAACGTAGCTCGGTAACGCGTACCTTTTCTTTGCAATTAACGGGTAACGTATTTCGTAACTTTTTTTTTCAGTAACGCGTACAACACGGCCGTTCTGTCGCCGATCCGCTTTGCTGGCTAGCACGGGCGTAGCGAGCCTCCAACGAGCGCTTGGCCGGTGCTTTGTGCCCGTACACCGTGGGAACAAAATCCGGGTGGTCTTGATCATACGACGGTTTCCCTGCACATAAGCAAGCCTCGAAACGGAGATTGAAATGGAAGCCGCACTTGCAATGCCTTCAAAAAAGTGCTTGCTGCACAAACGGTCGTTCGCGCGAGGCGACCATTCTTTTCGACCCACGAATATTATCCACCTTCTATATCTGCCTTTCAGAGTCTGCCGGGAACTTCTGGAAACCCACTCCGCTACCTTTCTTGCACATTTCGGTGCTATTAACGGAAAAACAGCTTTGCGACATGCTGAAACGCTATGACGCCCATGCGAAACGTGCGCACTTTTGCCCACACCAGCCGGCTCCAGCGCGATCACAGCGCCGCTGCAGCTCCGTGACGTCAAGCCCGCCTGTCGGTCTATACTGGAACCGGCAAAAAGGTGGTTCTAGAGTTCCAATCATCAGCAGCGCATTTCGTCTTGGTGAAAAGTGCTATCTTCAACATGGGGATCGCCAAGACCATAAATATTCTGTCGGCAGCGCCTACACACCGGTGATCTTCCTTTGTTGTGGGCATACGTGTGACCACTAGCTTCGACGGACAGACGACACGACGGACCGCCTTCTCTTCCATGTGAATCACAAGGAGAGGTCCTTTTGACCATTGGGGATGGGTGTTCTTAAAACGCAATGTACATTTTGTCACTATCCAATGAGTTTGAACCGTGTCGAACTCTGCCAGGAATCGCCGACGAGTTCAACCTGTAATTCACATCGATCGGCCCGAAAGGCCTGTACAGCGCTATTAGTTAGTGCTTTTTACTCTAATAGACCATGAGAGATGTTCTGATTGGTTAGTTCGGTGTTCCAAGTCATTTTATTTTATTTTTTGTTAAGATATGGCTGTCTTCTTGGCGGTAGATGTGTGATGCATTAAAACGTCCTCCCGGTATGTCGAAAATCGAATTGCACAGAGCGTTGAGTAATTCTTATTTGCCAAGCCTCGGCTTGTTGGGTGGGAGTGGAGTGTCAGGTATGTCACCGTGATCTGTGAGTGTACATGTCATTAATTGTCTTTACAGGACAAGCTATTATATGTGCGTGATTTATTTCCACATTTGCTGGACGTACCAGCCAAGGTCAAAAAAGGCCAATCTCCCGTGTAACTCTGCACATTGGAAATTCGTGAAAAGAGTTATTGCCTCTATGTGTCTAGAGGCGGCCCTTAAAAAAATCCTACATGCATTGTGCAAAAAATCTTTTGATTTACAGCTTGCAAGGCTTAGGAGAGCCGGTTTCCCTCAGGGCGCTCTAATCGAGTTGGCAGAAAGCCTGGTAAAGAAGATTAAAGGATTACAGAGTAAGCCCCGCGAAAGGAATACGACGAGGCCGCACACATAATCTTAAGAATGTTGCCTCGCGTTACGATGTGCCTGCGGCGTTCACTGCACCCAATAAGCTGGGGCGGCTGTGCCGTAGGATCAAAATTCCCATTGTACCAAAAGATCCGTGTGATACGTGGCACCGCACAAAATGCATGGAGTGTACTACGGGTGTTTTCTACGCGATTCCTACGTCATGCCGCTCGTCTTACATCGGGCAGACGGGAAGGTGTTTCAATAATCGTGCACGGGAACACGCCGCGGCGACGGAAGCCACTCCATGCGGACATCTTGCCACTCACTGCAGTCGTTACCCTATGTGTCCCGTCATTTGGCGACACCAGGTTTCTGGCTGGATACCCGGATAGGGTTTCTAGAGAACTGCATGAGGCCTTCGAAATTCAGGCAAAGGGCAAACAATTAATAAGTGACACGTGTCTTTCCTTATCGGGGAATGAGTTTTCCTTTTTGTTACGGGGGTGAAACAGAACTTAGGAGAGAGTTTGTGTTAGTTCAAAGCTATATATATGTTTGTTTTAACAAATTAAAATCAGTTGCGAGTGTGCTCTTGTCTGTTTACTTCCACGTCCTTGTATTTTCCGCGCTTCTTTAGGTAGGTTATTTTAAATTCTTGATTGATTCACGCGTCAAGTTCTGTTAAACTATCATGCTCTTACGTATAACGAAGTATTTATTGAACTGTTTATACAGTAGTGCATTTGACATTGGTGACCAGAAGAGGGAGGCGAGCGGTTGGATTTATAGATGGTAAATATTATGGTGGCAGTATGGGTATATTTATAACTGAATATTTCCGTGCCGCAAATACCGTAAATCTTAAAACCGTCTTTTTTTTTCAGATCAACGTGCAAATATGGGTGTACACTTAAATAGCAAGACGGTAATTATTAAGACTTCTTAAGGCTAGATGAAGGGTTGAGGGACGCTAAGATGTTGCAAGAGTAGAGCTAAGCAATTTATGAATTAACTTTTCTACTATTTGATTTATTTATAAATCACTATAAATATTTTAATCTAGATCGATCGAGCTCTGAGTAAGGACAAGTAGGACGAACAAAACAATAGAAAACGCTTGGGCTGTCTTGCTCGAAACAGTCTCAGCTGAGACGGGCGGGGGGGAAGGAAAGCACTGTCAAAGACAGTCTCGACTAAAACCGCTCGGTCACCCCAGCCTTTGCAGTGCTTTCTTGCCCCCAGTCTCAGCTGAGACACTGATTCCAGAAAGCCTGCCCCGGTGTCTTACCTGCGCCTCAATTTATTTCAGAAGGCAGTACTAAATTTCTTATATACAAAGTAACAAAAAATGATTCACTCGTAAAAAAAGTTTAAAATATGGAAAAGTAAACAAAAAAGGCGGTAGGCCTTTCCAAGATTTTATACGTAAAGAGCAACTGAGCCAATTAATCAAATAGTTGATTAAAATGCGGTGATTAATGACGCTGCGTTTTATTTTGATATTCATTATTGACTAGCGTAAAAGAAAACTTAGAGCCTCTGAAACCCTTCACCTGAATCCGAACCCCGCCCAGGTAGCACCGAGTTCTGGGCCATAAACTTGGCTTGCGTCTGGGAGTCTAGGGCATTGAAAAGCCCGAAGTAGCCAAAGTAGAGCCAAACCTGAGCTCCCTTGGTAACAGTCTGGGTATTTTGGCCCTAATTTGCCAAACAAGTGCCAAACTTAGGCATCACTGCCTGGTAGTTCGGCTGTCATCTGGCATCTTTGGGCCTAAATCGCCTAACAAATGCCAGATTTAGGCTTACTGCCTGGTACTTTGGCAGATCTTTGGCATTTTTGGGCCAAAATTGCCAAACTAATGCCGAAGTTAGGCTTCACTTTTTGATAGTTCGGCTGTCATCTGGCAAATTCGGGCCAAAATCGCCACAGATGTGCCAGAGTTAGGCTTACAACCTATAGTTCGGTTGACATCTGGCAACTTTGGGCCAAAGTCGCCAAACGAGTGCCCAAGTTAGGCTTCGCTTCCCGATAGTGCGGCTGTCATTTGGCAGCTACGGGCCAAAACTGCCAAACAAGTGCCCGAACTAGGCTTACTAACTGGAGTTTGGCTGATGAGGTATTTGATGTACGCGGGTGGTCTTCATCTTAATTAAATAGAAATCAAGTTTTATTCGGCTGGCCACTTTATCTTACTTTCGGTGTCTCTTGATTTCTCCAGTCCAAAGGTTGGCTGAATGTTTTCACGCAGCTGGACCAGGCTTTGCAAACGCAAATCGTGTCGGATGTTTTACTCGCGCGTAGGTACAAACGCCAATATCGGGACGCGCCGTGAGACTGGTTCGACATTAAGGCGCGTTCACACCGGCAATGTGATCTAGTCGCGCGATAACTTTAATTGCAAAAGCTACCATCGCGGGCAAAAAGCGATGGGATTTGAGCAGTCGCTTGTTGACCCGACTTTTTGCGATGCGATCTAGTCGCGGAGAGGCTGAGCCAATCAACGGCGTTCGGGGCGAGAGTTTTTGAGAAGCGACTCGCCAACGAAGGTGATGGACTCGCTTATCGCGCACGCCAGATTGACCATCTAATTACTTTTTTTTTGCGATGCGATTTAGTCAGATCGCGCCACTGCTTACATCCCCGGTGTGAATCCGCCTTTACAGAAAGTGCTGCCATAGAGCTAGCACTGCGCGAGACTGATGTGCGCACGTCTCCACAACAGATATCATTGTTAGGTGGCACATAGCAAAAGCGAGCGTGGCTCTGTGCGTGTCTTGCTTTGTGATTGAGCACTGTCAAATCCTAGGGATAACAAAGAGCGGAAACGACCGGGGTTCCGTGGCGCGGCTCGCGCATCACACTTGGGGAATGAATACGAAATCCCGGAACTTGTACTATTTTAGCGTGTTGGTACTTTTTAAACATTTAGAAAGTGGAGACACAAAAGGGACCATACAGACAGCACAATCTTTCAACTTCAACAACATTTATTTTTGGCTTCAAGCTCAAAGCCCGCCCGCTCCGCTGGAGTACCGGAAAGGGAAATATTGGAGGAAGGAGAGGAAGCGGAGGAAGTGTACGCGATCCTTTGTCCTGCGGGGCCAGGTACATCGGGCAAACGGGGCGATGCCTCAACGACCTTCTCCAAGAACTTAAAATGGACGCCGAAAGAGCTGCTTCGGATGCTAAGCACCCGATCGTCATACACGGGAGAAACTGTCCCGGCTGCGCTCCTAATTTCGCCGGCACGACAGCCATGGGAGGCCACTGCGAGCGAGTGACAAGCCCGCAAAACATAAGCACCCCTTCCATTTCGTTTTCAAGAAAGGGGATAATCGTTCTGAGGCCCACAATGGAACCCGAACGCTGACAGACTAGGCAAGGCGACAAGGTCACCGGCGGAAGCGGACTTTCCTTTTATGCGTTGTTGATGCCCCTTCGACCTCGCCTTTTGCAAATCCTCCCCACCTGCTTCTGTGTCTTCGTCTGTCTGGCTGTCAGCGAGCGCGACAGCCGCTCTAAGCAACTCAAAAGGGTAGAAAGAAACGCGTGACCCGGCGTGACCTCTCTACGTAGGAAGCGTAGGACAAAAACGTTTGGACGAAAATTTGTCACGTGACTTTCTCTGTCACGCTGATGGGATCTCTGGGGCTGTTATTTTCGCCGTTTGCCTAGTTATAGAAATAGGCGGGCCCCGTAGGTCCGGTTTTCGAACTGCGTTCTTCAGTGTTCTGTAGCTTTCGTGCGTTGCAGACGCGGCCGTGTTTTTTCGTCGTAAACGGCCGGAATACGTCCATGCCAATTTTTTGGTAACAGCCATTTTTTTCGCCGGAGTACGTGGAATTCTTGTGATGTGTTTGTTGCACACGCTTCGACTAAAGCTGCTCTTCGCCGACGACGAGACGTCTCTCGTCGTCGGCGAAGAGCCGCCGACGACGACGGCGGCTCTTCGCCGTCGTCGTCTTCTTTCTCGAGTGTCTTTGTGGGGTGCCTGAGTTGGATTATGCATCTATCAAGGATTACATGATATCGCTCTTTTATTAGTAAGTACACTGCAGGCATGCTTGTGATAGTAGTCCTGCTTTCCTCTCAATCTCCGCGGTTTTTCGTGCGATGAGTTTTGCTTGGCATGAGGACAGTGTTAATTCTATTTTATAATTTGCTTTTCGTTTTACAGAAGAGTGACCTTTGAAAATATGTCGAGAATACACTGTGTGTAATGATAGTTGTTTAATAAAATTCTGGGAGCGATCGAAAACATTTTGTTTGTCCGTATATGTGATTGAATATGCAACAAATGATATGCAACGTGCATACTTGCACGACGTTCGGCCAATACGGAGCAGACGCATCGTAGAGTATTCGCACAATATTGCGCGAACGCTAGGCCCGGGCAAAACAGCTGTACGGCAATACCTGCCGGAAATTAAACGGTGGTGCAAAACTGGACATTTCAGCGATATTGGAACCGACTTTCGGCCGGTACTGGCATGATATAGCAAAGTATTGCCGTGCTGCTTGGGAACGGAGGTGATGACATCTTACCATCGAGTTTCCAACGCTTATTTAATTTAATTCTCTTCTGGGACGCGTGAAAGAGCACTTCTGTGACACACCAGAGATATTCAAAACTTTGGCAGGCCTCTCAGAATTCTTTGCCACTTTTGGCACTTATTTGCCACTTCAGTGGGTAGCGAGAGAAGAGCCAAACTTCCGCATGCCCCGAATCGCCTAATTACGATTTACTGCGGCAGTTATGGCTCAAGTCTGGCACTTACTTTGGCAGAACTGTGGCACATCAGAGAAACGCCAAACCTGGCATGTCCGAAATACCCAAATTAGGCGTTGCTTTGGCAGTTATAGCTCAAGTCTGGCACTTACTTTGGCACAACTGTGGCGGACCAGAGAAAAGCCAAACTCGGCGTGGCCGAAATACCGACATTAGGCATTGCTTTGGTAGTTATGGCTCAAGTATGGCACTACTTCGGCACTCCTGTGGCAGACCAGAGAAAAGCCAAACTTGGGCACGTCCCAAATACCGAAATTAGGCGTTGCTCTGGCAGTTATGGTTCAAGTATGGCACCAACATTGGCGTTCCTCTGGCGGACCAGAGAAACGCCAAACCTGGGCATACCCCGAATTCCCAGATTAGGATTGACTATGGCAGTTATGGCTCAAGTATGGCACCAACATTGGCGTTCCTCTGGCGGACCAGAGAAACGCCAAACCTTCGCATGCCCCGAATTCCCAGATTAGGATTTACTATGGCAGTTATGGCTCAAGTATGGCACAGACTTTGGCACTCCTCTGACCTACCAGAGAAGAGCCAAACTTTGGCATCCCCTAGGATTGCCCAACTAAGGCTATAGTTAGGCACCGTGCTTTGGCACTGATGAGTGCCATGGTGCAAAAACCTAACTGCGCCAAAGTTGGGCCCTTATTTTTGCCAGACCTTTGCCCAAGTTGGGCATTCCTCTGGTGTGCTACCTGGGCGGCTTCTGTCTCTTTCAGAATCCTGTAGCCAGGCCGCTGCGTGGAATCCCATCAAGTTCCTGCTCCGTTCACAGGTTGCAGTGATGGACCGTGGCACTCATTACTGTTTTATTTTCCCTTCAGTCAAAATGTTTAATAAAATATATTAACGGTACACTTTGCATTGCAGACTGTTATGTTTACCTGTATGTATTATTGACTTAATTTTTTCCATAGTGAATGTTGCTTGTCTACAGCAGCTTTCTTTTTAGGTTATATATAGTGTTTTACAGAACACTATAAATGCATCTGAAAAGAAAGCTGCATGCCATATAGAATGGCTGTCGAAAATAGTGCAGCACGAGCTTAAAATCTGATGCCGAAATCGAAATACCCAGAGCATAAGGTTGAAAGCAAAAATTGGATAAGCTAATGCTTAAACTTGGATGCCAATATTTTTTGTAAGACCCACAACCAATAGTGGTCCAATGATGGCTTAGGTGTTGGTTAAATTTTGGCCGAAACGTTGGCTTAAATGTTGGCTAAGAAGTGGTCCTACGATGGCATGAATGACAGTCCAATATTTGTTCATTATTGGTCGAATCAAGCTCCAACGTTGACATAAGTGAATGGTCCACCATTGGATCGGGTAGCGCTTTCGAGAAAACCAACGTTAGGCCAATATTGGAGCCAAGTTTAGCCAGTGGCGGGCCCATGTTGGTCCAACAGTGGTGTGCTGCTTGGGATGTTGTACTGTGCTCCGAGGGAGCACTTTGATATCCGGCAAAGCATTGTTTTTGTTACATCCTAATTATTGTTATACGACTCGGAATTAATTTTTATTTGTTGTATAAGACCACTTTTTTGTAGTTGGGACTTACGCATTTTGTACGAAGTTACATTTATCAATCCAAAATATTCAAATTCTTAATATTCTGTAGCTTGGTATGTCTGAAATTTTAAACCGAGCGAACACATTTCTATCTTGCGATTTGTTTCCCTGTGATTTTTTTTTATATTAGTACCTCGTGTCGGATTATGTAATTTTGTGTTCTGGAAACTGACAGACTAATATTTTGGACATTTTCGCATTGCACAGAAAACCAGAATCATCAGTGGAGAAAATTAGAATGCTGCCTATTTTATAGCTGGGTATGTCTTGCAGTGTAGTACGAAGGATAATTATGATTTGGGAAAAATTATTGTTCTTTGCGATTTATTTTAAATTTATTTTGTGCCAGAACTTATTTCTTTCCTCTAGACACTGAGGCGCACACTTTTTGCGCAGCTCCGCATTTCGCAGGAAGTTGCATATATCAGTTAAAAAAAAATGCTCCTCCTAAATTTTCGGAAGCTGGAGATGTCTTCGACTGCAGTCCGAGAAAGCATCTCAATATCTGACAAAATCTTTTTCCAGAGATTTCTAAATAAGGGTGCCTAGAGTCGGCACATGAAATGTTAGGCTCCGGAGACTTACCCGCAAACTCTTTGGGGAGGTGCACATTTGACAGAAAGCGATAATATTCAGTTTTCGTAGATACAAACGATACCTACTTGTAACTGGGTTTTTGTGCTGCAATGTAGAACATTTAATATCTGGCAACTTTTCAAATTATATTTTCTGACAGGAACATGATTTTTCTTTCTTGTTACTAACTGGAAACTTTTTCGACAGATCCGCGTTCCACTGGAGGCCACAATATCGGTTGAGATGATGCATATGCTGCATAATATGAAGCTGGCTGTGTATTGCACTGTAGAAAAAAATGATATAAGGCAAAACATGCGGTTGTAATCTTTTGAAAATGGTTTCTCATGTCGGAGATTACAATTTTGTGATCGGAATACTGGACCGCAAAATTTTTGGCAAGATGCGTATTCCACAGGAAGCCACAATTTACAGTTGAGAAGATACAGGTGCTGCCTGTTCTTTCACTTGGCATTTGTTTTACTGTGGTTCGACACAATTCGATATCTGACAAAATATTTTTTTTTGTACTTCGTTTCTACTGGTACATCAAGTCAAAACATGTAATTATCGTGCTCTTGAGACTAAAAGCCGCAAACGTTTGTCTCACATGCGCATTACGTAGAAAGCCGAAATTATTACTGAACAAGATAGAAGTGCTACCTATTTTGTAGCTGGGTATTTATGGGACTGTAGTTCGTAAAAACCTTATTGGGCGAGGCGACACCGCTTGCATGCGGACACCATCTAATCCGCTCCTCTTTGCACTGCAGGTTCTTGCCTTCTGTACGGGCCTTGCAACCGACGGATGGACATCAGAGCAACGGTAGCCAGTATCCATTTATGTCTTCGATGATATTGCTGTAAAAGTCCCGGATTACTACGAAACATTGGAATTTTCACGTCGACGCTTCCGCACCTTGGTCCTCATTCCGGCTGTTTGGCAACTACTCAACGATACCGTCATCATCATCGGGGCCATCGCAGTTATCGAGTCACGCCACTTTCGCTTCCCGTGGCATTGGGCATAGCGACACCGCTGGCCTGCGGACACCATCTAATTTGCTCCTCGTAAACTTAAAGATACTGGCTTTCCACTATGTGACGACCATTCGCAGGACGTACGCATTAAGCGTAGGCACTTATTGGACCATGAGAAAGCAGAAAGAAAGCAACGCGACGACTCGGTTAAACTTGTACGCGATAAACTATACATAGATGGCAAGTTATACACATGGGACTCAGAAATCCAGGAAGTGGTACAAATTAAGCGATCATAATGTACCCCCAAATCAAGGACAGTTTGTGAAACTGTTGTACTTGTTGTAAATTGCCGGAGTTTTAAGAATAAAGTGGGCGAGTTGGCTCGCCTAATAAGTTCAACATGTGCTGAAGTCGACATCGGAACGGAGTCTTGGCTCGACGCAACGAAAATAAACAATGAAGTATTTCCTCGTTCCTTCAATGTGTACCGTCATGCAAGAATGACGCACAGTGGCGGAGTTTTTATCTTAGTGAGGGATTCATTAAATAGCTGTGAACTTCGTGTTGATAGCAACTCAACGGAATCTGTTCGGTGCCGTGTCGTACAGTCTGACGGTTCCAGATTTGTGGTTGGCTACTTTTATAACCCAGCAGCTTCTGATTTGAGCGTTATGCGGCAGCTGTGCAAGATTCTTTGTTCTTTTTCTGCCGAGTGTATTCTTTTTGGAGGTAATTTTAATTTACCGGATGCCACATCGAGTGATGGTAGATGTGTTTTAGGCTCGAATAGCGGTATATACTCTGAGATGAAAACTATGTTGGGTACATTTGGCTTTTCTCAATAAGTCACCCAGCCGACACGCGCGCTCTAACCTTCTTAATTTATTGTTATGAAACACTCCCGATGTTGTGTCGAATGTGTGGGTCACACCTGGCATCAGTAATCATCATGCCATCGTTGCCAATTTGGCCACAACTACTAATCGAGTAAAAATTAACGAGTCTAGGAAAGTTTTCTTTTTTGACAAAGGGGATTCGCGAAGATTTCAATGAATCTTGAGAACAGTTTTTTTGTCTTTTGAATGTATTGCAGACGACATAAGCGTTAATAATTTGTGGCTAACGTTTAAGGAAAGAATTCTTACTCTCGTGGACGCTCATCTACCTAGTAGCTTAAGCTGCAAACTGAAACATAGCAAAGAGCTCAAGGAAGCATCGCATAAATTGCATGTTAGAGTGATATTAGAGTATGCCTGTCATGTGTGGGATTCGTCTTATCAGGTTCGTATCAGTGCTATAGAACGTATTTAATATGTTGCTGCTCGGTTTGTCCTGGGAAGATACGATAGTTTCAGTCGCACAACTGAAATGAAAAAGGAACTGGGATGGGTGCATTTAAATGAACGTCGTAAAAGGCTGCGCCTCAAATTGTTTTACTCGATTTATCACAACCAAACAGGAATTTTTGATGTAAAGTTTCTGCATTCACCATCTTACCTTTCTGCTCGTACAGACCATTGTCATAAGGTTCAGCCGTATTTCTCCAGGACAAACATTATGAAGCACTTCTTTTGCACGAACCATTGAAGAATGGAATTCATTACCGGCGGAAGTGGTGTGCCGCGAGACTGCGGCTCTCTTTTTTAATGCATTGTGCCCGTTTGCAATAATGCCTGTATAGGCGCTGCAAGTGTTTCATGAATAAAGATTAAAAAAAGAAAATAGGGGGCAAATTGCTTTTGTGATTTCTTGAAAATAGATCCTTGTGTTGAAACATACATGTTTCTCGTCTCAAAATCTCGCGTAAATTCAAGTATTTGGCATGTTTTTACTATTTGCGCCGTCGGCCATTTTCGGTACAATTGCTCGGTCAAGCCGCCGACGACGCCGAATTTTCGCGTAATTGGCCTGTAATGCTTTTGCGTTAAAAAAAAAAAGACTATTCTGTAGCTCGGTATTTATCGCACCCTGGTCCGAGAGAGCATTTTGATATCTAGCGGATGGCTACAAGCACGCACTGCAGGCCGTGTATCCGAAAGAGACACCCTGTAATTCCGATACATGCCTCTAACGTCACATCACTAAGGTGGCGCTACTTTCAGCAAAGCGCATGATCGCAGATGCTTTTTTTTTCATCCGAAGCTGGTTTTAGATTACACGCAGTGTGCGTAGAATCTCTGACTTTTTTTGCAAATTGCATGCTGGTCTTCATGGTGCAACCCCACCGTGCATGACGTTTTGGTGCTTTGCTGACGGTTTATAGCTCTCTTTTTATGTATTCTACAATTATAAAGTTAATATCAAATTTAAAAAAAAATGTTTTTCAACGATTCTTTAATGTCTCGATATTACAATTATTCTTAATTGTTAGGCAATCATTCAGCTTTTTGATATACTACAATCTCTAATATTGAAAAAAAAACTTATTTCTCAAGTTATAACGTCCACCGTCCACGTCATTTTACGTCAGCGATCAGTAGGATATAATAAATTGAAAAGTAAGGAACGAACTGTGCAGATAATGTATATTTTTGAAATAAAAATAAAGTTTACAACGGTATTTGTTTTTTTTTTCTCTAAAAAACAAAATCACGTTAACTATTAAAAATTACGAGACATTAAATTAGGAAGCATCCTTTGATATTACTATTTTCAGAACTTCTATATTGATATAGTACACGTTAATAATGTTATTAGACCTCAAACTTCTCCCATTCAGTTATGAAAAATTGCATTTTGCTACTATAAAATACAGATGGCGACACGTATTTAAGAACAGCTTGATGTGCATCTGGCGTCATGTGGCGCTTGGAACGCCATGTGACAAAAAAGCGCACAATGTCAGGGTGAATGCCTGAACGCCCGCTGTGAGCGAGCCGAGATCGGTCAGAACAACAAGCGCGAAGGCTCCGGGTACATCACTGCTGCTTTTTCACGCGTTCTACTTTGCGTCGGTACCACGGTGTAAGATGTACTCTTTAGGTGAGGACACGACGGGGCTGAACGAGCAGGCGCGAGGAATCAGATAGTGTTCGTTCGACGGGCATCCGAAAGGCTGCATTATTCCGCGGTCACCGTGCCCGCGGCTAACAGCGTCGCCGGCGGCCAAACGGCGAAACTGTGTGAGACCGAAAAAAGTGGTCTTTCTGCACGAGCCACAACCTCGCTGGAGCTCTGCGCGCGTGGAGCATCACGAGCCGTCTTTGCCGAGCCCACGGGTCGACGAGTCCTCTGCCGGCGCCGAACTTTATCTGTACTGCGCGAGGAGCGCGCTGTCCTCACCTGAAGAGTATTATCTTACACCGTGGTCGGTACACATGTCTGATGCGATCCAAATGAAATAGGGAATCCGCATGTTAGGATTCTGCAACGTATGCGACGACATTTGAATGTTTTATCACTTTAAAAAATCAGTTTCGCCATCAAAGTAAGCGTGTCGGAATGGTTCGACTATATTTTGTTTCAAAAACCACTAAGTGTCTCTGAGCCAACGCGCTGGCCAATGAATTCAAATTTGTCGGGTTTAATTGCCAGCCGAGGTGCCCGCAGTCCGACAGACGCGAATCTGAGATTTCGGTTGAACGTCAAAAGATATTCAGTTAGTCAAAATAAACATCCATTTTTTGAGGGGGGGGGGGGGCGAGGGGGAGGGCGTGTTAGGTAATGTTGGTTAGAATGGCTTGTAAAACCGTAAGATATTAATATTTGCTTTGCTTTACCTTAGGTCGGAGTGCAGCCAGCGCTACGGGCTGATGAAGCCGCTGAAGCCGCAGCGCCAGGAGCGCGAGGTCAAGCAGTTCGTTCTCCTTCTGTGCCGGTGTTGTCAGGCGAAACTAGAGCCACACTATATGGCAGGGTAACTGCCAGAGTAGCGCCACGCTTTTCTTCGTGTCGCCGCTCACCGCGATTGGTCACACGCGGTACCATAGCAACGAGCTGCGCTGGCACCATGCCCATAGCAACCGAGTGACTACTCTTCACGTGACCTCAAAAGAGCCGTGATGTCACCGGTTAGATGACAGCGCCCAGAGCTGGTGGATGCGAGTTTTTTCGGTGCGTGGTCGTCGTAGTGTGCCGCTGCTTGCCGAGGATTTAGGACTTCTTCGTGCTCTCTGACGCAGGTATAACGTGAAGATCTGAAAGAATGAGACTTTACACCTTTTCTGTGGAAGATCGCTCTGGATATTGACACGTGTGCGACAGCATCAGTCATATCGACGTAGCGGTGGTCGGATTCCAGGATGTGTTCGAGGATCGATAGAATTTTAGCATGCAATTTTCGCATACTCTTGCCTTTGTTTCAGCGTCGGAGTGTCTGAGAATCAATGCGAAATGTATGCGTCGCATGTTGGGCCTTGGGGAAGTTGTTTGAGTCCCAGGTAACCGCATAATCATAGAAACTTTTATCGAAGAAGCTCATGCGATCTTGAACCTTCGGTAGTAATCGACAATTTTACGAATTGGCAGTTCTGAACATGTTGATATAACGTGTTTTTTAGCAATGGCTTGCATTTGATCGCAGTGTTTGTTGGTTTGTTTTTTTAAAGTGGCAAGCTGGCGTTTGCTCAAATGACGTATATAAAATGACCTGCTATACAACTATTCATCAACACTTACTAATAAGCTTAGATGCTCAGAGGTGTGTTCGTCTTTGTAAATAACAAGTTAAAGACAATTATGTTTTACGAGTAATATTTGTTGTCTGTAGCTGGGCCCGTTTTGTGCGCATTAATGTAAGTGTGCTATAATGTTATCATCACGTCTCTATGGTTTTAAACATCCTCTTTGAGATTCCTACAAAGGTCAAAATGACGTCAGGCGTCCCAAGCTCACGCATTGGACACGACTCCTGCGTCACTCGGACGAATGCGCTCGTCAATAATCAATTCGTCGACTAATATTTGAATTCGAGTTCGTGGCCAATGAGTGGAGCGACGGAACTTATCATCACTTAATGCCAAGTTCTATGGTGTGCTTAAAAAGCACGGTGGAAGCTTGGCGTCATCGCACCGGCGCCCTAGCATGTCACGACCGCGCGATTTCACAGTTCACTTTTAAGTTGAGGATTAGAGCTAAGGAAGAACTTAAAAAATCATTTCATGGCCCCTTTAACACAGATATGTGTGCTACAACAGGCAAACATATTGACTTTTTGCATGCCGGTAAACTTCCGGACGACCACTTGACCTGTCGGCAAGAACAGCTCATATCCGGCGTTCGTCTCTTTAGATGACGTTAACAATACTTTGGAGACCCCCATGTTGTCCTTGGTTTAACCCCGCCGATTGTTCATCGCCCAAACGAGGGTGAGACCGTCGTCGACGTCGTTCCTCGCCAGTCGGTGAGACAGTCTCATCTTAAATGGACGATTGGGCCTTGAAGAAATGTGATGCTAAGCGTACATTTGCTTACTATGGGGCAGTCGACCAGCGGTCATGTCCTGAGGCAATCGTCCTGCCGTGACCGGCGTAATCGGACTTTGTTCCAAAGGAGCGAAGTCCGAAAGTACAAGGACGGTGCGTACGTCCCACGAAGCGGCCACCATCTCGGCGGCGCGGAAAACCACTCGCCTTGTCCGTGCACCTACGATACATGGCAGCTCTTGTCGCCCGACAGTTCCCAGGCTGCAAATCGTCTCACTTCACAGAAGAAACAGGCACCGTTTCTCCAGAGGTCCGTGCCGTACCGCTATGTCAAGCGTCTTTTACCACTTTTTAATGAACGAATGGAGATACCAACTAGAAACAAAGTTAGCGCACGGCGTCGCTAACGGCACGGTTATTATGACCACGACCAACTCGAGTTGGTCGTGATAATGGCAACCTCCCAGGCCCAAAATGGAGATCACTATCGGCGCTTCTGATGTCGTGCATCTAGATAATTTTGCGTCATGTCGCTACCCTGACAGCTACGCTGCCATAGAGAGTGGCTCTAGGCTAAACTAGAGCCACTAAATAAGCTACGCTTTATACACATATTGGTGCTTAAAATGATGGTAGTCTGGTGTCTGAAGGTTTATCTGAAATCACAGAAAACGATATTCCGACCTCCACAAATGCTTAAACAGGTCGCAATAAAGCAAATCAAAAATACGAGAGCTTCCTAACACCAAAACTGATGCTGAAGAAGTCGCACTTTTGAATCTTTATGATGGGCAGTTACATTTGCTTTGTACGAACCACCAAGATGACCGCGCCCACAACTATATCGGGGAAAAGAGTGCTGACACTTTAAAGGGGAGATGCAACGATTTTTTTACTTTGCGCAAATACCGCTTAGAATGGATCCCTGGCGTTAATGGCCTGTGAAACACCCGTTATTTTGACACCACACGCAATCGAAATCGCAGAAAAATATTAAAGAAAACGTGCAGCGTTAACCCCCTCAACTAGCAGCCCGAACAAGCGGCCACGTGACCTGGAGCCGATTATATGCCGCCAATGTTTATCATAGCCACCCGCTGGGGTTGGCAAGGCACAGGACACCCGCTGAGCTGCAGTCATTGTTATGGTTCGGCTACTGCCGTCATTGAAGTGATTGGACACGGGCCACTACCGGAATGCTCCTCGAGCTATCGATTATCACGAGCCCGAACCAAGGGCCCACGCAATGCTCGGGTCCCATCTATGAGCCATATTCAGATATCGTCACTGGGAGGTACCGCGACCACCCAGCTACGTCATCAAGTTTTGCGAAGGAGAGATTGAATGAAAACGCTCGCCTTTGTCCTTGAAATTACACCGCAACAAAGGAGTTTTTTGGCCAGTGGCGTTGCGTCCGAGTATCCAGGATTCCCACTAGTGCCAGTAAGCTCGTGTGAAGTGAAAAACATCCCAATTGAATATCGCTGAGCCGCTTCTTTAAGCGTATCTCATTTAGTGGTCCTATGCTAAACCAAGTGCGGCGGGGGATCGTTGGCCGAGTGTGTTGAGGCACTGCAGATCAGAGCCCAAGGAGGAATGCCCGATCGCGAGCTTCTTTCAAAGCACGTAGCTCACGCCGCAGAGCCTGTGGGGACTAAATCCCCTCGATGTATTTGCGTTGCTCTTTCAAGTAAAGTCAAATGTGCCAGTGCATGAGGCCCGTGTCTCGAGCGGCCTTTGGTGGCAAATGACGGCGCTGCACTAAGACGGCAGGCCTTTGGAAGCGAATAGTGGTTGATCACCCGCTCGTGGCACGTGCCTTGCGCGTTTCCATAGCAATGGTTGGCGGTACTTGTACAGGCTGCCTTCATTAAGGGGCTTTAGCAGGAACCCTGGGTTCTGTCGCCAATCTGCATCCTACCGTCGTGCGATCGTGCATCACATATACTACGTGATCCACGTTAAAGACCCCGAGCTAACAGTTGTACTGCTGTAGCTAAATTTAAAATCTACAACGGGTTACAATGCCGCCCTACGGAACTCCCGCTCTCTAATGAACTAACAGAAAATTTTGAATGCGCAGCTAGATTGCATTTTTGATCTGTGTTCTTGTGTTAACGTTCTTATTTTTTTTGTGTGTGTGCATATCTATGATTATAAGGATCTACTTAAGATGGAACAGACTATAGTTGTCGGACTTCTGGAAACATAGTATATAACCAAGAAAAAGGCAAGCTAAAGATGAGAAAAAAGAACATAGGCGCACTTATTAAAAATGAACAAATGTAATTTTTTTTACTTGTGTTTTAAAAGGTTTGAGCACACCAAAACCTATAAAAGCGAGCTCTATGCTTTGAACGATGTGCTTGATTACCGTAAGAGTAGCTCAAAGCAGCATGCTTCCGCTTGTGTGTCCCGATTCGCTCGCACGACAAAACCAAATACTTTACTGGTAATGTAATTTGCAAAACAAAGCTTACCTTCTGCATAAAAAAATGGCTTGTTTGTATGTTTTCACAGCCTAGAACTTAGTCTGCCTCAACGGGCTTGCCTTCTGTATATGTGCAATGCCCTCGGTTTTCACGCTTATATACACTTGTTTATCATTATTGTTTTCGTCTCCCACTGCGATCCAGTTTGTGCTGTTTTGTGTGCTACATGAATTAGAGACTGACGGTAACCCAGAAAAATTATATTTCTGGGATCGGAAAGAAACAAAAAAGTAAGCTACTGGCCACGTGTGCCACAATCAATACAAAATATTCTAAACTACACATGAGGCGGCCTGGAGCTGAGCCGGCTGGTTAGACATGCTTACTTAAATACCAGCTGGACGTTTAGGAAACGCGATGGAGAGAAAAAAAATAAAAAAAACCTTGTTTGGCGAAATTTCTATCACAGGTTGAAGTAAACGACCCTTTCAGGATACCAAACTCCGAAGCCGTGATTGGCTTTCTCCAGGAAAAGGGATCTGATATCGTATCAGGTTTTTCCTTGGATATCAAGGACCTTTACTATTCAATTCACCATTCGGCTCTTCTCAAGATCCTCCAAACAACCATTGAGGAGCAAGGCCATCAAGGCTTCCAAAATTCGAGAGGAATGAGCCTCGACAACTTCTTGGAGCTTCTGACGGCTTATCTTTCTGCGACAGTGGTGTTACACTAGGAACAAAAATTCTTACAGAAAAGCGGGGTGTGCATAGGTTCTCGAGTGGCCCCATACTTGAGCGATTTGTACCTAGCAGCATACGGGAAAAACATTCAAGACCACTTAAAAGATCAACGCATCAAGGCCATCTTTCGGTATGTTACGACTTCCTCATACTATGCAAATCTGATGCAGACGAGGCGAGTAACGGGTGCTCAGAAGTGTTCATGCGCAGCTTCGAACAAAGCTGCCATGGATTGTCTTTTACCCATGAACTTCCCGTTAATAAATCTATACGTTTTCTGGATCTCTCATTGGAGTTTCAAACTTCCCACGTGTGCTGGATGTATGAACCCTGTTCATGTAAGGGGTTCCTTCCGAGTAACTCGGAGCCTTCCTAGAAATGTAAAACAGGGGCTGGCCAGCAGAGCTCTCGTCTAGGCGCTACAGAAATCCGGCCCTCATAAGGTGGGGCACAGCTTTCAAAGAGAGCTTTGTAGACTCCAGGATTCCGGTTACTCGAGTACCCTCCTCGTACCAATATGTGAGAAGCTTTGTAAGCAAGTGCGACCTAATCCTGAGAAAAATGAACCAACGAAAAAGAAACCCCCAAAGCCTTTCGTAGTGGTACCATATATACACGGGATCACTCATCATCTAAAAAAGATCGCTGACCGACAAGGCATCCACGTCGTGTGCTCACCCAACAACAAGGCGTACGCCATGTGCCGTAGGGTGAACCGGGAGGCCGACCAGAACGTGACTACGACCTGCGGCACTGCGCATCGAACACCCTATGCCCCATGCGAAAAAGGAGTTGTCTACAATATCACTATCTCATGAACAGGGAGGTGCATAAACGACCGCACCAGAGAACATGCAGCCTCTGTGGCCGCCCTAACGTCGGCGGGCCACCTTTCGGCACATTGTCGGGAATGCAAATGTGCTCCTGACTTCACAAACATCACTGTTGTTGCACGACACCTAAAACCGCTTGGAAGGGAGATCCTCGAGTCGCTGGCCATTGAGGACAGGGGGGGGGGGGGGGGGAGAATGCGTAAGTGTCGCCTCCATTGCGCACCTTCCTAAAGAAAAAATATATCTGCGGGGAGCGGCCCCTCGGAGCAACCAAGTCGGGACCATTTGAATTCCAAGACCCGACAGAGGAAGAAATTACCGCTACCGAAAGTGTCAGGAAAAAAAAGAAAGTTTTGTGAGATCCGACAGCTGAAGAAGAGGGAATGGAAGTTTTCTGTCTAAGATCTAAGATCCGACAGATGAGGACGAAGATACCCTTGAGGATAGTGTCGAGGAAAAGGAAGTTTTATTAAAAAGTTGATAGTCCAGCAGTGTGGTTCTTTATTTTTTTCTCTCCATCACTTTTCCTAAACGTTCAGGCGGAATTCAAGTAAGTACACAGGTGGCGGCTTGCGTAAGCAAACAGCGTTGTTTTTTCCAAGAACAACTGCCATTGTATGAAATCACGTCGGAAAAATTGTTCTAAGCACACAACTGTTGGCATGCAGTGAATACTCATAATCGGTGCCAAGTCGATTGGTAGCTGTCAGCAGGTGGAGTTTTTTCATCAACCCAGAGTTAGAAGGTCTCCTTTCTGTTGTAAGCAATCAGGAGACAACTTATACGAAATCTGAGGATAATAAAGTACTATGAACGATCAAACATCACGGCCTGGGCAGCATATGCTTGAAAGCTTTAGCGTTAGATGCAACCTTAACTTTTGATAGAGTTAATGCTAGTGTAAAATGTGTCGCTGTATGATTCTTAATTGGCGTACCATGAGCGTACTTACACTGTATTTTATGCAAAGACAAACTCTACCCGTTTCCATATTTGTCATTTTTGAACTGCTTTACTTGCGTAAATAAATCACTAAATTAAAACTGGTACATTGCTTGAACTCTGTGCAAGAGCTATCCACGGATCCAGAATCTTTTCCTGGCCAGTCATTGCATTTATCACTGAACTCGTTTTAAAATTAATTATTATAACCTCTTGGTGCGAGATACTTTTTAACCTTGGCATTTTTTTTTTTCATTATGACTCCAGCACGAGTTCTACTTTGGGTTTACCACACTCAATATCAAAGCCTCAGTGTCAATTTTGTGTTTTCCAGTCTCGAGGTTTTGGTCAAAATAAACACCCATACAGTCTAAAAAGGGTGCAGCCGTTACACCCCTTGTCACATATAAAACACCCAAACATTTAGTTCAAGGTACAGCCTACAAACGTAAAACTGAAGGCCCAACTTTCATGAGAGGATTCATTGTGGAGAGACGTAACGTATTAAACAGCTAATAGTACGTATCAAAGACTACAGAAAACAAGCAATGAAGTTTTGCAGTAGGGCTAAAAAACGATTACTTTGTTTGCAGTCACTCACACATTCTTTAGCTAGTTTAATCATTTCCTCAACTCTGTTATTAAGCCGCTCGTGAAACTTGGTAGCGTTGGCTCCGCGTTAGTGCGCTGTACGTTCAACTGAAGTTTTGGGGTGTCATATATGTGACAAGGAGTGTAAGGGCTACATCCCTGTTTTTAGTGCAGCTACCTAAATGAGACACCTGACACTCCAAAATATATTTAATTTGATCTGATTTTTGAGGTATTTATTTTTCAAAAGCTAGAATTTTGGAAACCCAAGTTAATCATGTCATCACGTTTTCCTAGAAATCCACGAAGAGCCAAACACATGCACGACAAAAGGGCCGGCCCGTCGTAAAAATCGATCCACAGTCAAATATGCGTATTTGGGCCCCGAAATCTCTGCGGGGTGCAAATAGTGCATAGGCAATTTTAAATGTTCAACGCGTCGGTTGCTTTGTTGTGCATGTGTCTCACCATTTGGCTCAGGACTAATTTCGCGTTTTGTTGTGAGCATATTTGCTGGAGACGTGAGTTCGGAGCATAGGGGACTTGCCCCCTTGCACGTGGACTGGCGCAGCTCTGCGCGTTCCATAGAAAGCTTGTGCAGAGAAAAACAAGCGACGGACCAGGGGTGTCAATGTCAGGATACAGAAAAATACACAACTTGATCGAAGCGCCCTCACACATGATTTCTCGAACTGATGTGCAGGTCTGGAAAATGATTCCAACACTGGTCTGTTGGTTTAGAATCACACAAACCTAGTGTGGGGTTGCACTTTATATCATTGCACGCGTGGCTTTCTGGATTAGTGGGGTACGTGTAAGCTTGCGCAATTTGTGCGTGAAGGTACCTTTCGCAGGCTTGCATTTATATTTAAGTGCATTTCCACACATGGTGGGGCAAATGCCCCCCTTTGTAACATCACGCGATGTGTCGTCACGTGATGCCGGTGTTGATTTTATAGGCTAGTGCCTGATTCAATTCCTTCATTTTATGGGAGCGCGTGGCTATCAATTGGAGTGTGTCTTGTCGGATTCGGGCAGTTTCCGACGCTCCTTATCACACTTGGGCTTATCTCTTGTGTATGGGTCTCGTGATTTTAATCTTCCGTTTTTTGTGTTTCTTTTCTTTGCATAAATATGAATGAATAACCAATAATAGTAACAAGGAAACAGGGTCATTATCATGACCACCGCACATGCGCGACATTTAAGGTGTTGCTAAATATATGCGGTCATATTTCTTCGGCGGAAAAGTTTTGCTGATCCAAACGCTTATTTAGATACTAATGGTTAATTACGTTTGATCTTATCAGGTTGAAAACACTGAGAGACACCACTTGATTCCGTTAACACTCAAGCTAAAACTGTAGCGAAAGCAACATACTTGAGCTAACCCGCGCTAGTGGCTTTCAGACGTGCATCTACAGAGGGATGGATCGTTCAGCGAGAAAAAAAAAAGTTCAACGCATCGACCTCGAGCACTCGTGCTTCTGGCATTGGCTGCACATTAGTGGACGGAGTATATAGACACAATTGGGTCGCCTATAGAGGTCTGCAATAATCACCTTCTGCGCGCCGCCATTTTCGTTGGCTGGGCACTGAAACGCTTTCGGAGCATGTGCAATTGATCTGCTGTGCTTTATATCCTCCGCTACGCATGCGTCCACAGCTCACTGCCTAAGAATTTTTCGCCTGGGTGTTAACCGATGCAAAGGTCTATACGTCGTTTCACCTTACGTTCAGACGCCGCCGACACCACGAGTTCATGATATGAATCAGAGAGTGCCAAATGCGCACAATCATGATGTTCGCAATATTTCTGTACGTGTTCTATTGTCGCTAAACCAATCATAAACACAAAAAGAGTAATGACTTCCACTTTTGACTCTGAGTTTTCACCGCTGTAGCCACCTTGCGTCGATTTAGTCTGGAGTTAGGCTGAAACCGATTGTACCTCTTCATTTAGAGCTTGAGCTTTCCGTGATAATGTATTAGGGTAATTGATATTCCAGCACCAGATTTTGAGCAATTCAATATACCCGAGACCTCAGTAACTGGCATTTCAATTTAAATTACTTACCACCACTTTTGAATTTTTCTTTATCTTCTATTTGCATGAAAGCCTCAACAATCACTACAAAATCAGAGTTCACTCGTGAACTCCGTCGACCGTGCAGGGCTTGATGACAAAGAAAGACCCTAACAAGCACTGGTTTGTACCGAAACGCGGTTGCTTTTATTTATTTGTTCTTTTCGGCGTAGGGTATGCGCTAACCCAACCGATTAACCGCCTGCTATTCATCACTTGACCTCGCTATTTAGCGGAACTCTTCGCGATTTCGCTCCGTCGACCACGTTCCATATCGAGGTGGGCCATTTTCGGCACTCCGGCAAAACATTCCACGGACGCTGATATCAGGATATCAAGCAAGCATGATAGCGTGCATGGTTATGCATGATAGCCACGTAACATGCATAGTCAGTCAAACAGACTCCGCCGGGTAATCTGGTAGTGCACTCAAGGGTGCTCTGGGGATAGGTGCCGATATGATGCAGAATTAGCGGAAACAAACGTTATCGCTAGATACGCAGATAAAACTGCATTAGAATTTTATAATGCCTTCTGTATCAGAAAGCAAGGGGAAAGTGAATTGCGTTAACGCCCCCCTTTGATGCACATTACAGATACAGAGTTTTATTTTATAAACAAATACCCAGACAGATTTAGGTGTACTTTTTTTATGCCTTTATTTGTGAGTGCCCCTTATATTGCCTACTTCATTGTGCGCGTTTATTCCAGGCTTTTCTTTAGCACTTCTGATTATTTATACCGAAGTGACGCACAAAAGCTCGTTTGCCTCTTATGTAGAGAGCTGAAATGCTCCATACTCAATACACCCTTATTCTTGCCAAACCGCTATGGAATTTACGTTTCTTCTGTTACTCGGCTTAATACGAAGCGTCTATGAGGACTTTATAATACGCGCTCGCACCTTTACCCTTCATTCAGTCCATCTGATTCCAAATTACACCTTAGCGCCTTCCGACGTCACACTTCAGCTGTAGCTGTGTTTCACCTTACGGGTTACGAAAGTGTTTAATTATTTTTTCTTTCCAATGAGCACGAACGGGAGAGCGTGATTACGCGGTGAAATATAAGCGTATGACTGTAACAACGACCACGTAGCTTCTACTGTACTGTCCGCTTAGAGATGAACTTAGTATAGTTGGGGAAATCAACGATTGTTAAAAGCAATGGTTTCTTCATATTGTAGATTCTTTATTTTATTTTATTCATTTATGTATGCGTACTGCTGGCCTGTGGACCGTGGCAGGGAGGAATAACATATAACAAAGCGATACAGTTCATACCTCCAGTAAAAACTTTGAACAATACTACATTTACAAAATTTGATACTATACGCGCGTATAGCACAATGAAAAGAACAAAAGAAACTAAATGCACGTTATAGTTTTTAAATAGGTTTGGACGTCTACAAAACAGGGCTGAGCAGAGAAACTCCAAAAAGTATTGGTAATCCCAATGCTTGGTTACATGTGTTTTAAGGCCCAAAATATGATATAGATTTGTCTTTTATGCAAAGGGATATCCCTGAGACACTTGTGCAAAGGCTGTAAAAAAGTATTCCGAAGTACATGTACAGATACTTATGAAACTAAATTTGTTGCCGAACAGTGCTACGTGGGAAGGGTGTAGTTCGTGGCGAATGCGAATGATAAGTTATGCTTGTGCTCCTCTTTTTGTGCTATTTTATGCACCACCTCTTACCTCGAACACTTTATTTAGCATTATTGCCATTAAAAACATGTCAGCCCCGTTGAACCGCATAGTTACAGAATGGTACAGACTGCGTGCTTGACAGAACTCGTCTGCTCGAAATGAATCAAGTTTTATAGCAAGTGCGCATCTCAAACTGTCGTCTTACACACTTCGAAGTCTCCCATCGTGTGGGAAGATTCGACAGCAGGGCTGTATGTTTCCTTCACTACAATCCTTTACAGCGTTCTCTCTGCTAAATTTGAATGAGAGGAGAGCTTCGTGACAGGAGATGAATTTTTTATTCTTTCAAGTAACCTTATTTAAGCAAGGTTTTTTTATCTTGATGACTGAAATGGATCAAGTAATAGAGCGGGTTGATAATATAACTTCTGAACAAGGCTTGGCAGTATCGTGATACAAATGTATCGCGATAGTACCTTAGAGATTCTTTCGAGTATCTGTATCATTGTATCGAGATACATTCGAAAGATGTATTTGTATCTCAGTAGTGAAATACATTTCCGATGTATCACTTGTACCGCGATACTTTACCATACGTATCTCGTTACATTTGTTGTCATTAAAAAAAAAATATATAAAAACATCAGTTTGGAGCAAGATGATTCGTAATTTATAATATGAACCCGCCTTAAAACAATGCATCTCAATCACCAACATAAAGGGGAAAAAAAACTGTGGTTTAAAAAAAGTTACGGGTAGGAATAACAAAATCAGCTCCGCTCACAAAGCCCTCCAATCTTTCCAATTTTGCAGACAACACCCTAAAAGTGCTGAGTGAAGAAAAAGCACGGTAATGTTGTATAATCTCCCTATACAATGGGTGACTCAGAAGGTTATAATGCGACAGTTTGAGATGCACCCATACAACTAAACCGGGTTCATTTCGGGCAGACGGCTTTTTCAAGAGTGGTATACAGTCTTTACATTTCTGCAACTACTGTAAAGACTTATTTTTCACTGGCTCAATATTTCGCAATTTAGGTTGAACCTGAAGTTATGGAATCATTTGCGGGTTCTAATTTTAGCGACGCTGTGGGATCTCAATATAGATTCTAATGTGTTTAGATTTTACCGGAATTGTTCGCGGGACCTATTTTCGCAATTTGTAGGCGATTCGCGAAATTCGCAAAAATTAGGTCTTTGCGAAAATTAAGTCGTTCACAGTATGTGGTTCAACGGGGATGGCATGTTTCCTTTGGCAGCCTTAATGATAAACAAAGAGTTCGAGGTAAGGGAAACAGCATAAATTACACAAAAAAGGAGCAAAAGCAAAAATTGCCATTCATATTGGCCCTCGAACTGCACCCTCCCCACCTAACAGTGTTCGGGAGCTAATGTATTTCTATAAGTATCTGTATCTGTTTTCCGGAATACTTTTCTGCTGGTTTTGCAGAGGTATATCCGGGATATCCCGTTACATAAAAGACAGATTATCTGAGTATCTGCATTTTTGGCCTTAAAATACATGTATCTCAGTATTTTATTCCTGAATAGTTTTTGCTCTATCTCTGCCCAGCCCTGCTTATGAAGCAACTTACGAAAGAGCGATATTTTTATCTTCGAAAGTTATCTTAAAAGAGCAACAAATCTAACGAGATAGCTAAGTCTGAAAAAGTATCGCGATACAAGCGATACATATTAAATGTGTTTCGCTACTGATATATAAACATAATTTTCAAAGGCATCTCGATACAGAGATACAGATACTCGAAATTATATGTACGATACTATCGCGATACATTTGTATCGTGATACTGCTCAGCCCATCTTCGAAATAACTGGTTCATTGGACTATTTTATCGTTTCTTTACATCCATTTTAACTTACGATAGATTACTATTTCAGCTTTTGGCCACCAGGTACTATTATGCCAGTTTGAAAGCCATCTGCTATCGCTCTGACGTGCGCGTTAAAATGGGGAATTCATACGGTCGGCTGGGCAATATACCTTGGTTGTTTCTTAATGACTTATAATACGAACTGCAAATTGCAGTTGGTATCTGTATCAAATATGAGTCAGCATCGACGGGGATTAAAAAACAACTGAAATATTTATTAGAGCACTTCATCCTTCTTTGTCTCGTGCCACCAGAGTGGCGTGCCACTGCCAATACATCTTCATTCCGGTACAGTAGCGAAACATTTATTGGAACAAAAAAAAACCAAATGAAAATGCACAAAAGTACACAGATGAGTAGTAGGAAATATGCGCGGATTTGCACAGCTGTCACTCAAGGCCTAGGAGGGCGGGGCCAAATCCAATCCGACAAAGTCAGAGCGCAACAGGGCGGGGCCAAACTCGATCCGACCGATCGCGGAGCGGCAGGGCGGAGCCCCTGCCCTCTCTCCCATCCCTGTGACCATTGACACGCCGTGGGCATCGATGGCCCCACCCATAGGGGGCGGTGACCAATGGGAGCTCACCGAGGGCCCCCCCTAAATTCACCTACGCGTGCCTGGCGCGTGCCAGAAGCATGGCATTTAGCATCTGATCCCCAGGTTTTGACAGCCGCTGTCATCAGTCACGTACGCGGCGCGTGCCAGAAGCGTGCAAAAGTATCAGAGATGTCATAACCACCTGTGTAGAACCGCTCCCATCACGTGATGACAACCACGTGATGACAACCACAGAGGGCGCTTACGTCACACATAAAGCCCCTCTATCCTGGGAAAAGTGGCGTTTTGTAGAAATGCACGAGACACGTGCCGCGCGCCTCTTCTGGGCAGTTCATGGCGTCTGGAATCTAGCTCAGTGCTGCTCTATGCCGCCGTGATCTTCCCAATGGCTGCACGTTGGACGTGCCTCGTGCATCGACGAACCTTGCGCTACTTTTGAAACATGAAGGGGCTTTAGTCACACAGGGTTCGTGCTGCATCTGACAGAGGGTGCTGCGCTGCGGTCACACAGTGTATAGAAATGGCGCAAAAAGAAAACAGACAGCTCTGGCTGGCATTTCTGGATATCAAGGGTGCCTATGACAATGTCAACCAATGGAACCTGTGGGACATAGGGGAGAGCTTAAACCTAGATGAAGAACTAACAGCACTATTAAGGAACATTTACAAAGATAATAAGGTAATTATAACATGGGAAGGAAAGGCGACGTGGAAAGTAGAGATAAGACGAGGCCTTAGGCAGGGGTGCCCGTTATCGCCTTTGCTGTTTATGTTGTATCTGAGAGGATTGGAGGATAGACTAGAGAGGATTGGGCTTGAATTCGACCTTTCGTACACTAAGCTAGGCCAAAAAAATCAGCGATCCTTTCCGGGATTTGTGTATGCGGATGATATCGTTCTAATGGCTAACAACAGGACAGAGTTGCAGGAATTAATGAGCATCTGTGGTAGGGAAGGAGAGGAATTTGGTTTAAAATTCAGAAGCGAAAAATCAGAAGTCATGATTTTTAACAATGAGGAAGTTGAGAGGCTGAAGATACAGAATATTACGGTTGAGAGAGCTAGTAAATACAAGTATCTAGGAGTATGGATTTGTGATGGTGCAGAATATCTCAGTGAGCATGAAAAGTATATAATAGGTAGGGGCGACAGAAATGCAGTTGTAATGGAAAATATATCACTCTGGAATTACAAGAGGTATGATTAGGTGAGAAAGATTTGGAAAGAGGTCATGGTGCCTGGCTTGACTTTTGGAGATGCAGTGCTATGCATGAAATCCGAAGTGCATGCGAGACTAGAAATAAAACAGGGCGGAGTAGGTAGGCTGGCTTTGGGGGTACATTGCAAAACTGCCAAACCAAGGAGTACAAGGAGACATGGGATGGGCGTCATTTGAGAGCAGGGAAGCGGTGAGCAAGATAGAATTTGAGGATCGGTTGAGGCAAATGGATGGGGAGCAATGGGCACGAAATGTTTTGAGCTATTTATGTATGAGGAGTATATACACAAAGTGGAGGCAGCGCACTAGGAAATTAAGAGGAAAGTCTATAGGCTATAGTGGAGATGCGAAAGAGCAGGTCTCAGTTAAGAAGAAAGTTAAGGCCACAGAAAGGGATTAATGGCTAGATGGAATGCAGACCAAGACGGCTCTGGAAAGCTATAGATCAAACAAAACAATTATTGCCAAAGAAAGCATTTATGACAGTTCTAGGGGAAGCTCATTGTGGTTTGAGGCGAGGACGTGTGTTCTGTGAACCAGAACATACCGAGCGAAGTACCAGGAAATGAATACAGTGTATACCGCTTGTGGAGAGGAGGACGAGACGGCTGAGCACTTGATACTCTACTGTAAAGGGCTTCACCCTATGCCAACCGATGATAACATAGATTTAATAAAGTCATTGGGTTTGAGAGAGAGCGAAGGAAGAGTGGATTTGACGACTGTAGAGATTACCAAGCAAAGGTTAAGGGAATGGTGGCAGGAAGCGAGAGAAAACTAGGTATTTTCTTATTAACTGATGGCAAGGGGGTTGTATAGCCTCACTTTCGTTGCGGTGCGGAGTGCATAAAGTTTTCACTCCGTTCTAAGCTTAAATGGTAAAACAAAATGGCGAGGTGGCGTAAGCTACCGCCCGATCCAAAGGGCTCAGCCGGATTCGTCCATCCATTCATCTATGACGGCCACGTGATAATATTTGAATCGCTTCGCAGTAAATGCTTTATATTCGCTAATAAAGGCTCTGTGGCGGCTGGGACTCGACCCCGTTACCTTGTGCACAGCAGCCCGACACTTCACCCTGAGCTACAAGCGCATTTTTTTTTCATTTATTGCCAGGTAGACATGAGATTACTATACAGATACGCTGTTCACGAACACGTCAGTGAAACTTCTTTGAGCGCGGAGTGCTTACACAGTTCTTATTGTAGCCAGGTTGTCTAGTACTGGCAACCAGTCTGGGTTGCCAGTCCTAGACGATTTTGCCTCGGACAACAGGTGCAAGAATCTTGCGTGCTTAGTGACGCGGTTCATTAGGAGGCGGACGTGTCGTACACAACATCCGGACCCTCGTCCGGCAAGATTTTTGCTATCACAAGGAAATATTGGGACAGGCTTGCGATGGGTCAATCAGAGTGTAACTGAACGGCGTTCTACACGCGTCCGATTATATACGCTGTAGAACGTGCCCCCTACTTCCCCCAAAGAGCTGTCGGGATATTACTTGGAGTTGATCGGCAGTCCTGTTTGAACGGAAACTAATTAAGGCAGAAGAATTTAGGCATATTGTTCTAAAGTACTCGCCTTGGAGGAACATGTACTGCGTGACAAAAATGGCACAAGCATTATAGTGATGACCAGCTGCTATAAAATATTTACAAATATTTTTGAGCTTCGTTCGATTTGCGAGAAAGTCGTTGAATATGACAGGGGAATTTCTTTCGGGGTTTAAATTTCGCGGGATCTCCTTGGTGAAAATCATCCCGCTCGTCTCCAAAAACCTGCTCTTGCGAAACAAAAAAACATAGTAGACGACGTGAAACCCTTTGTCGAACATTTCTCTTCTAAATCGCAACAATTTGCGAATATACATGCTTTTGCCCAATTTAGAGGATGCAATAATCGTGATTGACGCCGGCGTTTGGAAACTAAATTTTTCCAGGTCCGAAGACATGGCGGTGACCTCATGCTACGCTCGTAGACGAGTTTAAAGAAGATATCGCAGACACGTTTTTAAGTACTCGCTCGAAGCACATTTCCGCGCGGCAGGAATCTCTTTCGCTTCACGATAAATGCTAATTTTCACAGGCGTCGCGAAAGTGCGGTTTATAGCGACGCCCTTACGCGAGCAGCGATGATCAGTGACTAAGCAACGAAGGATATGAAATAAAATATAAGCGGCGGGTCTCCAAGGTCGGGTGTGGTGACTGCAACACGATCGTCGTCTTGGTCAGCAGAGCACGAGCTCGGACCCGGGAGCTCGTGCATTCCGTTCTTCGGCGAGCTGGAATCCTGACAGCTGGTCGTGCCCCTCCGACCTGCTGTATTGGAATAAACCCTCAGTACACCCCTCGACTCGGGCTTACTACACTGGCGACGAAGGTGAAGACCACAGCGGACTCAACGGGAGCACGGCAGAGCAGCAGCGAGCATGGTGGAGAACCAGACCCACCGCTTCCATAGTCCCGGGACATTCGACGCCGAAAAGGAGAACTGGAAGCTTTATCAGATAAGGTTTCAAGCTTGTCTCGACGTCGCTAAGGTCACTGCCGACGCGGACAAGAGAAACTTATTGATCGCTTCAATTGGTCCCGAGACATTCAAGCTGCTCTACTCCCTAATCCAGCCACGGAGCTTTCTGGAGACACCGTATCAAGAGTTGCTCACAAAGCTCGAAGAACATTTCGCACCTAAGAAATTCAAGGAATTCGAACGGGCGAAGTTGTTTTCGGCTCGCCAGGAAGAAAATGAGACAATCAAAGACTTCATAACGCGGCTTAGATCAATCCTCATTAACTGCGACTATGAATCTGAAGCCGACATCAGAAGTGCCTCCCTTTTGACGGCATTGATCGTGGGTCTCCGTGACACGCGTGTTCGGGCACGTCTGGTGCTCGAGAAGGACCTCACTCTGGACGTCGCACTTCGCTTGGCCGAGTCAACCCTCACTGCCGAAGCAGAGTCCCGACATCTAGACCGGGGAGACCACGCTGCGCTGCTCGTTGAAAAGGTGAAGCCGTCCACTTCTGCGCCTGTCAAGTGTTTCCGATGCGGCAACACCAACCATTCGGAGAGTTCCTGCCGCTTCCGAACTGAGTCGCGCAATGCGTGTGGCAAACGAGGCCACATTGCAAAAGTATGTCGATCAGCGGAGCGTCACAAGACAGCTGGCAAGAAAAAGGAAAAGGTGAAAACAATCACCAACGTATTCGTCACTCCAGAATCAGATGGCGAATTTGTCACTTGCATTATTCAAGGAACACCCGTAAGGTTGCAAGTCGACACAGGATCTAAGCTGACACTCCTAGACACTGACACGTGGCGGAAGATAGGGAAGCCCAGCTTGCAGAAATGCGACTACAACCTCCTCTGCTTCAACCAGATGAAAATCACGGTTCAGGGCCAGTGCTTGCTTCAGGTCACGCTTGGAAAACGCTCCGAAGAGCTAGAAGCATTGGTGACTGACAAGCGACACACCAACCTGCTAGGAAGAGCGTGGATCCACAGGCTGAAGATCGACCTAAACAAATTGTTTTTTCGATCTGTGGAACTGGAAGTCGAAGATTCGCTTCAGACAATGTTGGCAACATTTCCGACCCTGTTTTCCGGCGACTTGGGCTGTTGCACTAAACTCAAGGTCCAACTTCTATTCAAGCCTGGCACGAAACCAAAGTTCTTCAAGCCCCGCCCAATACCATTTGCTCCGCGAGAAGCAGTAGAGAAAGTCTTGGCCAAGCAAGTCAAGAACAACGTTCTTACACCCGTGGACTTCTCGCAGTGGGCCACTCCGATTGTGGTCGTCCCAAAGTCGGATGGATCGGTTCGAGTCTGTGGTGACTTCAGCGTCACCGTGAACCCTCAGCTCGACATAACCCAGTACCCACTGCCACGTCCCGAAGAACTTTTCACTAAACTAAATGGAGGCAACAAATTCACGAAGCTGGACTTGTCAGAAGCGTATCTCCAGCTGGAACTCGATGAAGAGGCAAGAACGGCTCTCGTGATCAACACGCACAAAGGTCTATTTGGATTCAACCGGATGCCCTTTGGAGTCGTCTCCGCCCCAGCAGTGTTCCAGCGCACGATGGACCAGGTAACTGCAGGGCTCGAAGGCGTTGCATGTTACCTCGATGACATCATCGTCACTGGGAGAGATACTCCTGAACACCTCCGCAATCTTCAACAAGTACTCCAGCGGCTACAGGAATACGGCTTCACGCTCAAGAGGGAAAAATGCGCCTTTCTTCAAGAAAAGGTCGAGTACCTCGGGCAAGTCGTTTCCGCCGACGGCTTCTCGCCTTCTATGAAAAAGGTCTCGGCTATCCTGAATATGCCAGAGCCCAAGAACCTCAGCCAGCTAAGATCTCTCCTCGGCATGGTGCAGCATTACAGCAAGTTCCTTCCGAATCTTGCTGACAAATGTGCGCCGCTGAACAAGCTACTGAGAAAAGATACCGCCTGGCAGTGGAGCTCCGAGTGCGTAGATGCTTTTGAAAACATCAAACAACAACTGACGGCTACGGAGGCCCTAGTCCACTTCAACCCTGATCTGCCAATTTATCTCGCGGCGGATGCATCGTCGGAAGGCGTGGGCGCGGTGATATACCACAAGATCAATGGCAAGGAACGCCCCATAGCACATGCTTCTAAGACACTGAATTCATCAGAGTGTGCTTATGCACAAATAGAGAAGGAAGCACTTGCCATCATCTTTGGAGTCCGCAAATTTCACCAATACCTTTGGGGACGTAAGTTTGTGCTCTATACTGACCACAAACCTCTGACAACCATCTTTGGCCCCATGGAGGGAATCCCCGTGACATCGGCGAACAGACTCCAGCGTTGGGCCCTCATACTAATGAACTACAGCTACACAATTGAGTACGTGCCAACAGCAAAGTTCGGAAACGCTGATGGACTTTCGCGTTTCGCACAAGGTCCCGACGAGGACTTCGACAAGGAAATGGCAAGCGGAGTTTTCACCATCTCCTGTGATACAGAACATGTCTTTGCGCTCCACGCCCAGAGTTTGTCTAAGTTACCAGTGAAGGCAAAGGACATCGCCACGGAAACTGCGTCAGATCCTGTCCTCTCCCAGGTACAGCGGTACATCAGTCAGAGCTGGCCAGAAAAGGTGACGGACTCCGACCTCACGCCATTCCACAGACAGAGATCGGAATTAACCATCCTCAACGGTTGCATCCTATGGAATTCGCGAACCGTAGTTCCACGCAAGTTCCAGCACCAAGTAATGGAACTTCTTCATGAAGGACATGTGGGACAAACAAAAATGAAGATGTTGGCACGGTCGTACGTGTGGTGGCCACACATCGACAGAGACATTGAGCGCACGACGCAGCAATGCGAGTCCTGCGGCAGTGTTTGCGACAACAAACCACACGTTCCTCTTCACCGCTGGGAAGCTCCGGAACTACCGTGGCAGAGACTTCATGCTGACTTTGCATAGCTAGATCAGTTGAGCTATCTCATTGTCATAGATGCCTTCAGCAAATGGCCCGAGGTTATGCCGATGAAATCCATAACAGCGGCAGATACCATCGACGCTTTGCAGGAGATTTTCTCTCGTCAAGGCCTGCCACAACAACTTGTCACCGATAATGGGCGACAGTTTATCAGCTCGGAATTTAAAGAATTCATGGACAGCGGCGGAATTACTCATCTCTTTACCCCGCCGTATCACCCCAAGTCCAACGGACAAGCAGAGAATTTTGTGAAGACGTTGAAGACTGCTCTTCGACGTTCCTCCGGAAGAGAGAGGAAGGCAGCCATCCGAAACTTCTTGCTCAAGTACCGGATCACACCCCACACCTCAACCGCAGAACCCCCGTGTCAACTGCTCACGAGCAGGCCCTACCGGACGGTTCTCGACTTATTGGAGCCTTCCAAGGTACGGACTCATGCCAAAACGGCAAAGAAAGACGAGGGAACCCCTACCTTCACAATCAAGCAGAAAGTGTGGGTGAAACATCCTCTTTACAAACAACACTGGATAAAAGGCGTTGTCACAAAAAGAATTGGCAACGTCATCTACGAAGTTTCAGATGAAGATCACAAAATCCGTCGGGTCCATGCAGATCACCTGAAACCAAGGTTGACGTATGACGATCCCGACACTTCAATCTTCCCTATGGATGTGCCAGGGCCTTCTCAGGTTTACACCCAGCAGGAGGCCACCGACACACAAGTTTCTTCGGGGTCTCCACTGCAGCCAGACTAAAGTAGGAGATATCCGACCCGCAGCCGCCTCAAGCCGGACCGTTACAAGCCTTCCTAAGAGGGAAGGAAATGTGGTGACTGCAAAAGACGATCGTCGTCTTGGTCAGCAGAGCACGAGCTCGGACCCGGGAGCTCGTGCATTCCGTTCTTCGGCGAGCTGGAATCCTGACAGCTGGTCGTGCCCCTCCGACCTGCTGTATTGGAATAAACCCTCGGTACACCCCTCGACTCGGGTTACTACAGTCGGGCTTGACCGCTTGCTACAAGGCCGTCTAGCAGGAAGTCTGGACAGGTTTGGATATGTCTCGAGAGCTCGAAATGTGAATTTTTGTTTTCATATGCAAATTAAATACATTGTTTTGACACTAGCTCGCTAGCTCTTTTGTTTTCAGTCTTGTTTTTATTCTTTTCCTACGCACGTGTTGATTCCACAGCGTGTCACCATTTCGCAATCCGCTTGGTATATATAATCCGAGGTATCGTCCCGTGTTGTCTTCACTGCTTTCTGTCCAGAAGAAAAGGTAATGCTGAAAAAAAAAGCTTTGTCGGGCCGCCGTATACTAATGTCATTATTTTCAGACTGTCGGGCCACCTGGAGCCACCACCGCCCTCCGGTCAGCCCAAAATGGACGGGATCTTGAACAAGCTGTCTTCACCGCGAGCGTCGTAATCGTCTTTGTTTGTCAGCATGGGCTCCATTCCGTGCAACGTCAAGATACCCGTGCTGGAGGTGAGGTGAAAGGACACACGTTACGGGCCTTCGCTATGTGTCACTCTGAAGCTCGAGAGCGATGTGGTGAAAGCAATTTTACCGAAGCGGTTTGCCGAACTGAAGGAGGAAGATCCCCAGAGCATGAGGGCAATGAGCGAACACACGACGGAGAAAACGAGCGGTGACGAGCGGTCACCAGTCATTGCTTTTTCGTGCTCTGACTAAAAGATTGTGAGTCGATCGGGACACTTTGAGAAAAATGGTAACCTGTCACGTGTGTGATGTGCGAGAGCGGCAGCAGTACTCCACCGTGGAGTTGTTACAACTTCACCTTGCCCAGGTTCACAATATCCCGCCACAAGATTGCCCTCCGTTCATGAACTCACTGGGCGCCTTTTGTAACTTTACCGCGCGTTATGATCTGCATTTGCACGAGCGCGACGACGAGTCTCACAATGTATTCACGCTTTTTCGGCTTCAGTCCGAAGCAATGGCCAATGTTTTTACGCATTATGAAATGCATTGTGTTTTTTTCATCACTTTAACCATGGCAATGACTCGTCTCAATGGCGACGACGAATTCGAATTCAGCGTGCACTACTTTCATTATTTAGTCCACGCGGTCTGGGCCGAAGGTAGCATTCGCCATGCTCTACAGGCTGCATGCGCCGAGATATCTGCTCGCCTCGAACAGTATCAAGAACGAGGATCCGGACCTCCCGTCGTCGACATTCAGACCTGCACAGTCACCACTGGACGTTTCATGTCGCAGAAGGTCGGTTGTGCAAGCTTTGTGTTGCCCGGGGAACTCCCAACAAGGAAGTGCCTAGTGAATGTGAACGAGCAACTGAATGACTCGGAAAGAAACATGTGCCTTGCTTTTTCTGTGCTTGCCGTTCTCCATCCCGCACCCTATAATCGATAGAGACCTTCTTGCTACCGAGAGCATTTACCAAGTATTTGTTACCACCAGTTGTCCAGTGACGTTTCCACAAGACGTGCAGGCTTTCGAGAGAAAAACTCTGTGTCCGTGAACGTGTAGGGTTACGATCGACAACAAAAGTTCGTCTACCCACCCAAAGTCAACGATAGCGAGTTTGAGAAGCACATGGATATGTTCCTAAAAGACGACCACTTTGTTCTAATCCACAACTTTGCCGCGCTTTTCGCGAACAAGGAAAGTCACCGTTTTTGCTCTCAAAGGTGTGTGATGGGCTTTCGCTGTCGCACTACGCTGGGAAGTTATTTATCGCCGTGTAAAGAAAAGAAGGCAGTCCGAACAGTGTGTCCTGCAAAGGGGGACGCACTGTATTTCCGGAGCCCACATATGATGGAACCTTTTGCATACTTTTGCGTCTATGATTTCGAGGCGACTCTGGATGCGGAAAACATGGGTCAGGCTTACGAGAAGCGCGTCCTTAGTTAGTTTTGCATTCTCGTTATCCGAACTATGGACTCGCGCATCGTCGAGCAGCTTTTATACAGGGGCGAGGACTGCGTGGAAAAGTTTATTTTCATCCTTAATGAATATTCAAAGCTCATTGGCGAATAGATTCAAAGTGAGGAAGTGTCAACGAAGAGCGTGGACCAAGAGGCTCATTGTCGGCCTCTCGCTGCGCGATTTATGGCGAATCGTTCGGAAATCGAAAAAGAAAAGTCAGAGATCACAATCACTTCAGCGGATCGCACAGGCAGTCGTTGTGTCAGGAATGCAATCTAAATCTGTGAGCAAACAAGAAAGTCATTCCAGTGCTCGCGCACAACCACTCGTATGACCTGGCCTTTTTTTTTTTTTTACCGAAACTCGACTTATTCGAGCCTAACATATTAAAGTGGTCGCCACTAGCTGCCAACAATTTAAGAGACGACGTGGGCAACCTGAGGTTTCTCGACAGTTTGACCTTTCTCCCCCCAGCTTGGACGCGCTGGTTCAAGACCTCCGTTCCAAAAGCTTAGACAACCTGTGTTACCTAAAGCAGGCTTTTCCGCAGCACGTCGAGCTTCTGGTGCGGAAAGGGGTATTTCCCTACGACTACGTGACCAGTTTTGAGGCTTACAGGAGCCCGAGCTACCATCGCGCGAGTCGTTTTACAAAAAGCTTAACGACAGCCAAATTTCAGCGGAGGACTACCGTCACGCCCAAACTACCTTTCACACATTCAATTTCAAATGCCTAGGAGAATACAGTGACTGCTACCTACAACTCGATTGCCCACCTCTCGCCGACGTGTTCCAAAATTTTAGGCAATGGACTTTGACACGTACGAGATTGATCCGTTACACTACGTTTCCCTCCCCGCTCTCAGTCTCGCCTTTGCACTTAAACAGACTGGGGTAAAACTGGAGGTGCTCGACGACGTGGATGCGTATCTCTTCATCAAAGCGGGTCTGCGAAGAGAAATCGTTCAATGTGCCATTCGTAACGCGAGGGCTAACGTGCCAGGAACCGCATGTTTCGATCTCGACACGGAGGTTTCTAAAATTTTAGACCTCGACGTGAACGGCCTGGACGCTTTCACCATGTGGCAATCCCTACCATGCGCAGATTTTCGCTGGCTAGACCGCGAAGAAACCGACGGTCTTCGCTTCCAGCAGGTTGCCGACGACGCGCCCGAGGGTTGCATTGTAAAGATGGACCTGGACTATCCTCAGGAACTACACGATTCGCACGCGGGCTTTCCCCTGGTTCCCGAGAAACAAAGAGTTCTGCTAGAATGGCTCTCACCCTATCAAAAAGCGGTCTTCGAAAAATTTGATCTACCCCAGTTAGTGTCTTAGCGAAAGCTGCTTCTCACCTCCTACCCGAAACGGAATTACATAATTCACTACAGAACTCTCAAGCTCTATCTGGAGTTAAGCTTAAAGCCAAAGGTCATTCAACGCGTTTTGAAGTTTTCGCAAAGTGCATTTCTAAAAGATTTCATCGACTTTAACCACAACCTCAAAAAACAGGCGACAACCTCTTTTCAGAACAACTTACCTAAGCTCATTATGAATTCAATTTATGGCAAGACTGCCGAAAACCCACGTCTGTGAAATAACGTTGTCATTAGCGTGAGCAAGGACGAAGTTTTGAAAAACCTGCAGAAGCCTAACCTCACACAGTTTGCAGCAATGAGCCCGACCGTGGTAATCTTTCAGTTTTCTCAAAGAACCCTGCACTTGAATAAACTCGTGTACGCTGGTTTCTCTATCCTAGAGATGTCGAAACTGGTCATGTACGAAGTTTTCTACATGCGGGTCAAGCGCGTTTTCCCCGAAGCTCACGCAGCGTATAGCGACACGGACTTGTTCATCCTCCAAATCACCGACCCGGATGTAGACTCGAAGCTGGCGACTCTTGCTGAAACTCACCTGGATACTTATGGTTACCCAACCGATCACCCCTTGTTCTCCTCCGCAAACAAAAGGAAACTAGTAGTGTTCAAAAACGAATTCCCAAAAGATCACATTCTCGGATTTGTTTGTTTAAACCCAAAACTCTTTACGATAGAACTAGACCCTAGAGAGCACTAGGTCAGGGCGAAAGGAGTTAAAGGAGGCGAGTCTCGTAAATTAAACTACGAGCTTTACGTTCAAACTCTCGAGCAACGAATTCTGCACAAGATCACGCGGCGAACTAGCGCTCGTAACTTGAGCGAGAACAAGAGTGTTTTCGTGGAGAAGATAGGACTCAACCCGTTTGACAACAAGCGCTTCATCGACGATGGTGGCATTTCAACTCTTCCTTTCGGACATTGAAGCCTTTTTTGAAGTGTTTCTTTTTTTTTCAGACTGTGTAATTGATGGTACTCAGATGGTTGTGCAAAGAGACATTTTTGTGATTTTCATGTGGCGCGAGGATTTTCTCACCGAGTGTTTGATATTTCTATCAAGAGCTCTCGCGCGCGCGCCATGTGTTTCTTTGTGTTGTGAGAATATCCTAGATATAAGCCTATTGAATAAAAAAAGAAAGAAAGAGATCCATGTCGTAATCTTGATTAGCGATAGATGGCGCCAGTCGCCATCTTCTTGTGTAATTTTGTTTGTTTAAAAGATGGCGCCATGTTTCCTTCTATTTCTTATTACTGGCGCCACCTGGGTTTTTCTGTCAATAAACTGGGGCTCACGAGGTTTCGTGGGCAGTCGTTACCAAGGTATATGCACATGGGTAGCGAAGCTTCCATAGAAGCCCACATGTCGAAAAAATGGCGGCCCATGGGGCTGCTTTAGCGCCGTCTATGAGTCGTGGGGACACTTCCGGCGGAACAAAAAATAAACAGGGAATGACGACACTTCCGAAAAAAAAGTGACGTCATGCGTGCGGGCGGTTTGGCGCGAAAATTAAATAAAAAGAATTCCAGAGACTACAGGTAAAATGAACGACATATACACTAAAAAGTCTCAAACATAGCTCTGCGTTTGAGCTTTGTTTGATACTTTTTAGTGTGTGTGTCGTTCTTTTTACCTGCAGTCTCGGGTATTTCTTGGGATGTTTACCCTATACTGGATCGTTTACGTCCTTATTTGCCCTTGCTCTTATATTTTGTTCGAAATGTTTTTTTCTGCAGCCGATCTGCTATGAGAGTAGTTCATTTCGTCACACCATGTCTTTGCACTGTGATTAAACTCGAGCCACAGTGTTTTGTTCTTCGTTCCTTCAGGATCCCTCGGAAATATTTGGGAAACCTTAAAGCGAATGATGCAATTTCACAAAAAACGAGTGAATCAAATTGCTGGAGTGTGTTGAGTATGAAATACACTACAGTAATTCTAATGCAAGTCCAACTTCACATTAACAGTCGGGTTTTATTTGTTTTATTCACTTACAATCATTCAATCAGATTACTCACTAGAATCATACAATCGGTATTCACTATTTTGAAAGTTTAATGGTGAAAGAAAACTAGTAGATCGGTACATAAGGCACATTATAACATAATAAGGCAATGTACAATCGGCTGAATGTGGTGAGGGAATTGACAGTTTACAGGCAGCCACTAATAACTTAGGGGTTTCACACTGTTCCGATGACAACTGTGGTCATCAAAGTAATACAAAGAAAAAAAAACTACACTTGTCTACGTAGTCCTTGGGCACTGTACCATAATGCTGAAAATATTTCAACTTGCATCTGCTTGTGCTGCTACACTGCAACGCAACGATTGTTTCGTGCAGGTCAAGCAAGCCAAGTGGATTTAACCGTCTTGGAGCCATGTGGTATGCTGCACTTCATAAGCCAGTGTTGCTGCACAGCTTTAAACGCTATATATGTGAATCAGTTAGAGGACTACATTACTCCTCAAGGAACGGAAGAAAATGAAAGGTTCGAATAGAACATGCCCACACCGCTTTAAAAAGTTCTCTAGGTGGTCTCCCATACGTAGCCTGTGCACTTGCTGCCTGGCTTTACTTTGCTGCTGTATCTATCTCCGGCAAAACCGGCTCACAATGCTCAATCTAAGCTGTGCTTCAACGAGTGCAGCGACAGCAGGAGACACATGAACGCGGACACCCTTAACAACTTCGGCACCAGTCCTCATCTGACGTGGTCGTTGCAGCCTTCTTTGCAGCCTCTTGTTACGCTCTTGAAGCTGTCGCACCTTGACTCTCAGGGCGTTCACCTTCTTCTTGTCGATGCTGCGGCTTTTGCCGGGTGCTGCAATTTGATAAATGAACCAGATCAGGTCTCCAAGAAAAACTTGCATTCGCCATCAATTTATTAAATGTGTAATCTATGCACACTCAAAAATACTCCTCAATGATTTGAAGTGTCTTTAAACAAGAACAGCAAGTATGACAGACTACACGTATGCAATTCAAGTTAAGAAAAGCTGCAGTGCATCTTTATGTCGGACTAGGCGCTTCATGTTGGCCAGAGACCTTATAGTCCAAAAAGACAAGGGTGGACACAGAAACATGCAATTCAGAATAGGCATCCAAACTGTGAACTGCATTTTTTAAAGCTTGACCATACCTTACTTATGCCGATGGCACTGTAACAGTGAAGCGCTTGCACAAAAACAGGCAACTAATGTTTGGCAGATAGGACAAGGGATCATGACAGGCTCAGCATCACACACATATGACCAGGGCAGTTTTTCGATAACTATAAAAAACACTGTCTTATGAGAGGTTTTGCGGGAAGACTTATGATTCAGTGAAACCGGTTGAGCTGTTTTGATTTGATGGTGTTAACACCTGCGCGTGGAACTTTTTTTTTGTATTTTTGCGTGCTTCACAATGACAATATACCGTGAAATACAAAAATGTGGTGAACTTGGAACAAACTTTGATTTGTAGCTGCCAGCTACCCGGTCTTGTGTTATGTGACCCCTTGCGCCATGAGCTCTCAAGATGAAGTTAAGTATCCGCTGGTGTTTTTCGAGCCTAGGCTTTTTATTTTTTCGGTCTGAACTTTTATAATTTCACAAAAAAAACAACTGCAAAAGAAAAAAAGTTCGAATCATAGAAAGCACTCACATTTGTGAGAAGGCCCAGCAGCACAGCCAGAGTGCGACGGTGAAGAAACCAGAAACCGTCTCTAGGCGACGGTGAAGAAACCAAAATCTCCATGTCAGCCATGTCCCCGCTGGACTCTTGAGCAAGAACAGCACATTGACGTAAAGCGTAGCTGGGATCAACTGCAAAAAAAAATAAAGAAATATTTTTACAAAAACTGTAAGTAAGAAATCAAGTTCAACAAAGCGGAAAGTTGGGCGAGTTGGCTGTTCATCTTAGCTGGCAGAAACAGTGCCTCTCTGTGTACTTTTACAGCGCCTGTATATATACTCCTTGTTTCTTGTCCTTCGTCAGGTTGCGCTCTATCTACCAATTAAAAAAAGCAAGCTCACGAAAAATGGGAATAAAAGTATAGCACAAACAATATTCGTCCACCACTTATTATGGGCCCCTAGTGGACTGTTACCTAATAAGGTGCACGAGTATTTGTGGTCCAATGAAGCCGCAGAAATCCGCTCTGCAAATTTAATGTGAACTTAGCGAAGGAGAAGAGGTTGAAGTCCTCCCTTATTCCCCTATCTACGAACTCATCTCTGTGACGTCACTGCGCGGTGGTGGCGCGTCGGTCGCACTTCCGGTCTGGGGCTGTGGGCAGAAGTCCCCATGCCAGACGTGTATTCCTGCGTTGTTTTGAAAGGAACCAGACAAAAGCCCGCCTTCTCGTCAAAACGCCGCGACTTGGGCCGTACCAAAAGAGTCGAGAAAGGTTTGAAGGTCAGTTTTCACGTGCTCGGTTCGTCCGAGAATCTGGATATGTGCCGTGAAAAGGGAAAAGCAGACGCCGCCGGACAACGATTGCTTGGGCGGGAAGCACTTTGGGTTGAATTCACAGATACTTGTGGTCATCAAATTTATTTGTTTTGTTCCAACATGGACGCCAGTAAACTGTCAAATTGTGCGGACCACCTGCGGACTACGTTCAGTGCGCCTTCAAGTTCAAACGGCCGCCTGATTGTTCGAATTGTCGTCTGCTCTTTCAAACGTTTCCGCTTGTCTGCTCTCTTAGACGACGCGGGTCCGTAGACCAAACGTTCGCCCGGTGTTTGCGATAAGAAGTGAGTGCAGGCCTCAAAAGACTTAAATTTGAAGGTTGGTAAGCAGGCTCGATGTAAACGGAGATGTTGGTCATTGTTACCAGTGACCAACACCGACATGTTATGCCTAATTCAGTTGGTCCGATTCTGCTTGCGATTTTCAGTATCGCCGTCGACCATCTCAGCTACGGTTCACGCTTTTGCAGCCCGAGCGGCGTCGCGACTGAAAATTCCGAGCGAAATCTCATCATGCGGATCAGGCTTCAGCGTACAATCTGCGGCGTCCACGCGGAATGAATCGCCACATGTCACATTATTCACGGGATGTTTTGCGCTGTAACGAGCCTCGGTAATTTCGCTGACGCCACTCAAGATAGTCAGCCATCGCCAGGAAGACGTAGAACCAACAATTCGAACGCGAAAAAGGACAGGGGAACTCACAACGACGCCGACAACATCGCATTTCAATGGTTTGTTTATGAGCGACGGCGAGGTTCTTGCCCACACCCCTATCGCGCATGCGCGGCGCCGGTGGTGTCCGCTAGAGGCGCTCCGGGCGCTCCGGTTTGTTTGTAAACATGAGTTGGTGTATTTGTACGCATAAAAAGAAAATTTACCTTCGTTCCATGACAGGTTTATTTCAGAAGACTGGTGGTCAGGGTGGCCACAAGAACTCCGCGAGTCTGAGTGGACGGAGTACGAAGTCGATGAGGTCGGCGAACTCTTCTCTGCAAATTTAGCGTGAAGTTAGTCATGGAATAGTAGTTGAGTTCCTTCCTATGTGTCTATTCTAACACACGACAAGGAAAATCACCTTGTTCCCACGAAAGTTCCACTTCGGCAGACCGGTCGTCAGGGTGACCACAGAAACTCCGTGACTCTGAACTGTCGATGTGTAGCTAGGTGAGGGTGGCGAACACACCTCTGCAAATATATGGTGAATTCGACTATTTCAACACAAAATGTAAATCACTATCATTCAAGAGCAGCTTTATTTTGGAAGACTGGGTGTCGGCATGACAAAAGATGGTCTGGGGACCGATATTGACGTTGATTATGTCACCTCAAATAAAACATGTCATTATAAACGGGCCTGAAATGAACTTCTAGCAGTACCTCTGACCATGTTCTACCAGCTTTTTCCAGCTAATCTCCCCTAGTTCTATTGCAAAATGCTTAGGTCATGAAGACCATGAGGTAACGCAGTGGTGCTGGCAGTTGCTGCCACGTTATGTTAGTTACAATGAAAAAGCTCACCATGCACAACTGCTGAACCTGGAGAGCTTCTGCTGTAAATGTCGCCATGTGTTGTCTCTGCAAATAATATAAAAATGTTATGAGACCACAGAAGCAATATTTCAGCCCCCTGAGATAACCATTTTTCTAAGAGCGGGTTAACCATGCTCTAATCACAAAGTGCACGGAAGGTTTATTGGTCTGCTTACCTTTTGTGGGAAGCACACCTCGCAACGCATTGTGACGGAGGTGTCCAGGCCGCAGGAGAGCTGACTCCTCAAAATGTAAGAAGCAAACGACCCTGTCTCGTAGCTGCCATGGAGTCTTCCACTGTAGACTTCGGTTGTGGCAGAACCTTTCCCAGGCTTCGCGCCTGCAGATAAGGCATGGTGCTGTGTGGGTGCCGTGAATACTTACGAAAAGAAAATGTAGCCAAAATGTCTACAAACCAAAGCAAATCAGAGCAAGGGCATTAACAAATGCATGACATCAACGCTCCGTGTACATCATGAAGAGTAAAAACACAAATCTTACGCACAGATGCCCTGCTATATATTTGTGTTGTACCACTGATAACCATGCCGATGATCACGGCACTAGGCTCCTGAGAGCCAGGCCGGTACAGGTAAATTTGAATATCGTGGGCATTTTTATAATGACGGCACACAACGCTGCGAAGTCAACATTCCTAGTACAACATATTACGCCTTCGGGTGTAGTTTCTTGTTCACATCCAGACAACCCTAATAGTTTTAGGTAAAACTAACAAGAGTTAAGAGAAGACCAAACAAGGGGGCATGAAATCACACAGCAGGCATGTTACTGACAGTAGCTAAGTCTCACCTTCGAGAGTCGAGGGGAAACCGGTGCAGCGAGATGCCAGCCGTGCGGGTGTCGCTTTCACACACTTCCACGGAGCACCGTTTCTTCGCGTATCGCACTGTGCTCATCACCGCACGTTGAGCCCTTGGAAGCAGTAGTGTCAAAGGTCCAAGCGCACCACTGCCGAGTTCCCGCGCAAGTAACTGGGCTAATCACGCCCGAGCAAACAACAAAACTTCCCAAACGGCGTTAACTGCCGCTAAAACAATTAAAAGCGAAGAGCACGTGGAGGCCCAAACACAAGCAAGCAGACGGACGTCAGCAGCCTGTCTTTTCGTGCGCCACAAGGTCTACAAAGAAGTGCAGATATCGCAATTTCTAGCCGGCCTTTTTGCTAGTGGCGTACAGAGGACGCTAATAAAAAGTATGTATATTATTAGCAAAAGCAAAGACAGTTTTGAATTATATAGAGCGCCAAATATGATTGATAATGTCTAATAATTATATTCAATTTGTTTTAAAATACAAATGATTATACTTCTAGTTACAAACTAATTAATTTTAATAATGTTTGTCCCCACCTCTCCTAGTCGCGCTTCAATCGCATCCTTCACGTGACCCTCCAGGCCGATGTCGCTGGCGATTTGTTTTGAACCGCTTTTTGGCCGAAGCTTCGCTACTCATGTACATATACCTTGGTCGTTACCAGCCCACGCTCGGCATCAGACGTGTCTTTTTTTCGTCTGGCTCTTCTGGAACCTCCTGTCTCTCATGGCCACGCCGGCCCGGAGTCCAGCGACGATGGGGACAGCCGGGTCCTCCGAACCGTAAGCCTCTTCCCGTCACGTCGGCCATCACGTCTCTCTTTGTAGTTTAGTTATAGCGCGGGCAGTTAATACTCGGCACTCGTTCCACCCAGCGTTCCACCTTCTGCGCTGTCTCGGGACCGGGCCACCGAGCACGCTAGAGGCTGTAGTCACTATTCGGACCCAGCGTCCAAGTCAAGTCTTCTCTCTTTGTAAAATACTAAAATCCACCCTCGCTTTATGTCCTTTTTGAGGCTTTATTACAAAATCAGGTTACAAGGCCAAGGCAGAGCAGCAAGAGAGCTTTAAAGCGGTAGAAGGAAATTGCTTGCGCACGAGAACGGAAATGTGTGTGTCGTTCCGTCGGTAGTCGCTCGACGAGAATGTTTGGATGCACTCGCGGAGCGGTACACCGCAACACCGGAGCGCACCGACGTATAGACAGTAAAGTCCGCACGTGTGCGACGGGGTCCCTTGAATTTTTTCTTGGAGTAAAAGAAACTCGCTGCGCCTCCAATGAAGTCGTAAAATTCCTCGTGAATCGGAATCATACCAAAACTGTCAAAATAACCAATAACGTTATCCTTTTGGCATACTTAGAAAAGAACCCAGTGTTCACCGAACGTAGACCTCGATGCCGTATTCACTACGTAAAAACAGGGTGACGCTTTCCCTTCACAAATCACGTCGCACGAGAACGTGCCACGAAACCAGGGGCGCGTAAAATGATTTCCCGCGAACATTTGGCAGAATTCGTGTTCTTCCATTTCAAACGGAAAACTTGACGTTTCTCCCCTTGTCAATCTCCAAAACGCAAGGCGTTTCTGACATAAAAGACTGGTGGTTGCTTTAGTTAGATCTTACTTGAAGGTCAAGGTGAGTCTCACGTTCGCCGTGGAGATTGGATAAAGACTCTGCTCTTCCCTGTCCGGTGTCAAAATCTAGTAGGGCAGAAAGGAGTCTTTTGAGAAGGCACTTTTAGAGTAGGGGACGTCTCTTCGATTGAGGCGGTGTTGGAAGCTCATATAGGCCTTCATGTACAGATCTTGAGCAAAATCAACCTGCTTCGTCTGCTGAGATCCGCCCACTTCCAGGACCGCCGTTTTCATTTGAAGTGTTTGAGCTTGAAAGGGTCGTGCTCGCGACTCCCCTGAAACGCCTCGCTTTTCACGAAAGCGACGAGGAGCTTTGACGGCACTCGATGCGGATAGAGATCGTCGAGGACAATGTGCGACACACCGGGAGGAACGGTTCTGGTCTTCATCTCCACGCCACGTAGTAGATAAGTCCCGGAAAGGACTGCAGACGCCTTTCAGTACCCACAAACACCGTCGGGGCCACTTGCACGCATCAAATGTAGAGCACAATACGACGAAGTTGGGCGATGTGTTCTTGGGGAACCGTCGAAGCGGCGAAAAGCCTGAAATCTTCGGTATTTGCCGCAGCACAATGCAAATATCCACCCCGTTCAAGAGAAGCTTGCCCTGTTGACATATGTCACTCATCAAAGGACGAAACAAATAACTGAGCGCACTTCCTTCGGCTCTTTTAAAACGTGCCATAACGCCCTTAGCATCGGTGGGAATGTCGATCTTTTCAGACGTATTTACCGGGTCTTTTTTGTACAGCATCGCAGAAAGAGAGTTATCCCCACTGACCTGGTTTGCGTGCAGGAGGATATCGAGATAGGAACGATAAGCACAATTCTCGTACTGGCTCACCAAAGTCTGATTCAGATACACGTGTAAGTATTTAAAAAGGGAGCTTCCAAATGCCTGAACCGGTATGACCTTATCGTGAGTGACAGTTCCGCTCAAAGCGGTGGTGCTCGCGGGATCGCCATTGCCTCGCACGACTTTTGTCTGGATGTGCAGGAAGCTTGATTTCAGATCGTAGAAGTGAGGACCTAGAGAGGGAACCTGAAATTCTTAGACGGAAGTGGGTGTTGTCGTGGCGACCGGAAAGTGTTCAATATATTTAGACTTTTCCAAAGCAAAAGACGTAGGCGGAAGATAGAAGAGATCGAGTTCTCCGCTTGTGCCCAGACAGGATCGCCAGTGCAGGGAAAAATATCGGTCGTCATTTTCATCTTTTTCGGTATCTAAAAAGTCATGCACGACCTTTCGTTTTTTTTGCCGTCCAGAAACTGAACAAGACTGGGTGGACGCCTTACTTTTATGCCCTCGGCCAGACTGCAGTTTTTGGAGGAACTCGTCTCTGGTGCTTCGATACGTACGCTCAATTTCCTTCTTTACGTCGTTCTTCAGCGAGGGACCGTGCCTCATTCGCTCCGTGGACACTAGTGTTCGAACCAGGTTCGGTGCCAATCACTTTATAAACACTGGCGATAGCCCTGATAAATGTCCGACAGTAGTACGCTCCCAACTTGGAACAGGAGCCCGGACACAAAATCCGTGAGCGGTCTTTCTCCGGAACCCGAGAAATTTTCTTATCGACACGGGGGGCTTTACTGCGCATTTTCTAAAATGAAGAGCGGCTGCAACGCGGCCCGATCCGTACAGAAATAAGATGTAGCTTCCTCTCTCACCAACAAGCTCGAGAAAAATAGTGCTGCCTCATTTTACGACAACCTTCTTGTGTGGTAGATTGAAAGAATACGATATCATTTCGTTTCGTTTTGACACTACGAATGGCACGACTCTCAAGAGAGGAGCTTTCACGTCGCTGACGTGTTCCGCTTCTATGATATCCCAATAGGTAAAAATGTAATCGCTGGGAAATAATATAACATCACGGTCTGCCACCGAGAAGGAAGCGTACACACTTTTCTGGCCGAAGCCAAGCATGTGGGATAAGTGGGGATTGATTAAGATATAACGAAGCAATATTTTAGAGGAATCCAGCTTAAGATGAGACTGGCACGCGCTGTTTATCGCGTTAATAAGATCTTTGGCGATTCGAAGAAGCCCTCGAGGATCTCAATTCGATCCTCTGTCATCACGTGCTTAACCCTTGTCAGCTCTACATCTACCTCCCAATCGAATGAATCTTCCTCCACGAATCTCTGCGGATCTCTGCGAATCCGAGTTTTTTCGACAATGTAGTGGGCATGCGCAGTGCGTTGTTTCTCTGGAAGCTTATAGAGTAACATTTTCCTTTTCGCTCAAAAATCGTCTTTGTACCGAAAAGCTCTCGCAGGGCGCTTTTCACCAGTGCGATAAAGTCTTACTCTAGCTGCATTCGTAACTTATTGGTGGCCTCCACTTTCCTGGCATCCGTAGGCCTGACCAAGTACAGCACGTTAGATGGGCTCGTCATATTCTTGATGCTAAATGTGAAGTTCAGCTCTTCTAAGGCTACCTCGTACGGTTCGTTTAATATAATAGGTTAAGACAATAGTACTTTGAACTTGCTTAAGGGAGCTGTGCAATAATTTCAGGACTTTGCTTAAATTATCGTGGAAGTTGACGCTTGACACTTCTGAAGTGAACTACAGAAAACAGATTTTGCCTGGATACCCTAGTTTTTATTAAAAAAATGAAAAAGATCCAGGTTTTTGCTGCCTCTCAAATCGTACGTCGTCTTCCGGGTCACGAGTGCAGTGACATTGATGGGGTAGGCGCGGGGTTTCGGAAAAGTTCTCTCATAGAGCGATCAGTGAGCAGCGAGAACTCATCCGCTTGCGACCGCGTGACCACGTGCTATCGGGCACCGCGCGAACAATATGGTGAAAGTAGGAAAGCCTCATCCGGGTACGGCCATACCCGTCCGGCCCTGTCCCCCTCCCCCTCCGGTTTCTGGCGGCTGTTCGCGGTAGCGGATAGAGCTGACGGTTTTGTGGACCTAGGATAGATGGCGCCACTAAAACTTCGTATAATAAACGTTTTATCGATGACACCAGGTTTTTGACGCATTTATATATATGTTGGAACAACAAGATTTATAAAAAAGTTACCTTTTATCGAGCAGGTTTTCGCACAACTTGATATCTTTCTACAAGATTCCGATTGACGTCACGCCGCGTGTTTCTCATGGCCGCCGCTCGCGGATGCAGGTCGGGGAATATTCTAAGTTTTGCCTCGCTATTACGCTGCGGAATCGCCACATTTCGATAAAAGGAGGTGTGTTTTCTGTCATTTGTGACAAGGTGAACAATATAAAAAACACAAGATGCCAATCTTTCAACGTTAAAATTGTTGCACAGGTCCTTTAAACTATTGTCGTGAAAAATGTCCGACGTGGCATGTCAGAATAGATTCACGTAAAATTGAACCCTCATTTTCTTCTTCGCGACCGGTCTGTATGCACGTCGATAGCAGACTGACCGGACTGCTATCACGGTCCAGTCTTTTCTCTAGCAACCGTAGGAGAGAGACACACACACGCAGTCATCTTAGGGTTAGTTATATTATTTCCATGAGTCTAGAGCATCCACGGCGATCAGGCGATATCGAAGAACATCGGTGGCCAGGCAATGGATGTAGGTGGCTTCAATGCGGTGATTACAATTCATCGCGCGTTTGATGGTCTTCAGCGTATCCGAGTCGAGTTTCACCACGTCCCTCGGCTCCGATGCGGTTACTTTGGTCAACAGCTTGCCCGACCAACGTGATAAGAGCACAAATGGCTGTTCGTGCAATTCCCACTCCTTGAACCGCACCTTGTAGCTCTCGTAGACGTGGGATATGATCCTGAACACAACGGGGTCAACTTCATATGGAATTAATTTGCCAAAAACTACAAGGTCCACCAACAGATCGAACGCAGACACAAAGAAGTTGTTGTTTGCATTCGATGGGTAGCGCAGGCTTCGACATCGCTCCATCGAGTGTGTTCATCTGCGCAGCCATCCAGACCTTCACGCACGAGCATCTTGTCAGATCGACCTCCGTCTCACGAGCGAGGGTTACAACAGCTAAGGGCGCGCCACGAGGCTACGAGTCCACGAACACCGTTTGAATCGCGCGCGCGATATAACGCGATAGGAAGACGAGCAATGTTAGTGCCCAGCAATCCAAATAATGTTACGTCACACGACCATCGTCACATGACCTGCGGCAATGGCGCATTCATACCTGTTTTTTTAACCGGATTACAAAAGTCCAGTAGCATGAAAACACGTGATCTGAATTGCACATACGCATAACAAAAACGATATATGCGGTTTGGGAAGAAATGTGCTCTTAGCGTAGGGTTTAGATCGTCGGGGACTGGTGTGCACAAGATAGCGAGCTGGATTCCCAGCTGCCGGAGAGTCTTTTTAGCGAATAAGAAGCATTTAGCGCGCATCGATTCAAATAATATTACGTGACTGTCATATGACCAAGCGCAGCGTCCTCTGTCGATTGGAACGAACCCTGTGGATGGCTGAACCCTTTGGATCCACAGGGTCCGTTGCGTGAATCCGGGATTAATCCGGCTTAACCCTTTCTCCCAATCCAAAGGGCTGATCCCGATCCAAAAGGCTGATGAGCCCTTTGGATCGGATGCCCTCTGATGAGCTCTTTGGATCGAACGGGTAGCCCGATCCAAAGGGCTGTGGGACAAAGGGCTGTGTGACATCACGTGAGCGCCCTCTGTCGGACGCAGCGAAAGCGGAGAAACGTCTTTGATATCACGTGATGACAGCAGTTGTCAACAGGTGGTGATGACAGCGGCTGTCAGCAGTCACGGCTGTCATCCACATGTGTGTGCAGCCGTGATTACAGGCTAAGGGCCACGCTTCTGGCACGCGGCTGGCACGCGCACATGACTGGACACCTATGCCGGTACGTGACTCAAGGGCGGGCCCTCGATGAGCTCCGATCGCTCACTGGCTAATGCCCTGTGGGCGAGGCAATCGATGCCCACGGCTTGTCACTGGGAGAAAAGGAGGGGGCTCCACCCTGCTGTCCTGCAAATCCGAAAATATTTCCTACTACTCAAATGGAAGCTATGACAATTGTCTAACGTTTTTATCAAACGTAAATAGCATCGGCGCTTGTATCGTTCTTCGCAACCTGCACAGTGTCAGTGCCCGAGCTTCGTTGGGTTTTGTTGACGCTGCAGGTGGGGTAGATGTACTGGCTAGTCTTTCGTCCTTGGATTTAGCGCTTCCAGTTTTGAGCCCAAAAGCTCATGACATTTATAAAATTGCGTACGAGTTTTGGTAAGCTGCTGCCTGTTACGACGCAACTCTTGTCATTGTTTTATAAGTCGCCTGTAAGACCTTGGTGCTACGCTTTTTGGACGTGTACAGGTTTGCTCCATTTGTTCGCGGTTCTTTTCTCGCACCACGTCTCCCCGATGCAAATTTGAAGGTAACGGCAGAGCTTCGTCTTTTGGGCACGCTTTGAAACCTCTGCACCTCTGAAATACCTCTGAAAAGGCGTACGTATTCAAGTCTTAATTTGGGCTGTGAGCCTTCGTCCCATTAAGAGCTACGAAGGACATCTCTGACCTTTTAGAGGGGCCGTCCGGTAGTTTAGGACGTAAACTCAAATGACTTCGCTAGTGTTCTTGGTTTTCTTAATTTACCTCTTTTTGACCTACAATCCCTTTTCCGCGAAGCCATTTAATCTCGGGAAGCGGGAGTTGAAAATACGATGTGTAATATCATATACTCTGGCGAACGTGCTGAACATATTGGTCGTCAATTGCGGGAAACCGCCTTTACACACTTCAAGCCGAATCCTATGATTCTACTCGAAACACCTGTACTCAAGTAGTTTAAAGCAACTCAACCCCTGGATTATTGATTACCCATCGTACGTGGCGATATAGCTTTTGACAGCATATTCACATAAATTTATGACCACCGGCCCAGGGTTTCCGAGCTGTGTTTTTATTCAACAAATATTCATAGGTTTGCTTATACGAAAATAGTCGCAATGTTTCGCAGTTCTCCATCATTGTTTTAATGTCAATAGTTAATGCCAGGCCAATACATTAACAGTCTAGCTAGTGTCTTGCATATAATTAGAACTAAATGCTCTTCGTGAAGAATTGTAGTATCTCTTAACGCTTTTGGCATTACAACTATGCCTCCTCGCATTGCGATGCCTGGTACAAAAGACAAGTCCGGTGCAAACAGAGCCGATCTACTTTGAACTGTCCCATTTGCCTCAAGTGCTTTCTGGACATAAGGCAACTCTTGATCCTGCGAAGTTGCAGAAGTTTGCCTTGACATCATCGTGCCGCTTCCAATGCTTTTTAATGCGCCATTAGCACGAATTGCCACGTCTTCAGCATATTGGCACGTACCAGTGTCAGTGGGTATTCGTTTGCAGGACAGCGTGTCAGCTAGTAGTAGCTGCTTTCCGAGAACGAACTCCAGACTGTTGTCAAAGAGCAAGCCACAGAAAAACGTTTTAAGCCGTGCAGACATTTAGTTTTGCAAAACTACCAACATTTTGGCAGTATGGCAGAAATCCAACATTTTATTTTGCCATACTGCCAATTAGGGGCGATGATCAGCTTCGCCAGTTATGTTGAGGCTATCATCAAATGCCAAAAACGTTCGCAGTCAAACGTTATTTTCTGGTCTTTTTTATATTTGAGCATATCAACTTTCTTATTATGAAAGTAGTAGTGAGGCATAAGGACAGGTCGCCAAGCCTTCTCGTCAAGCTAAAACAGTGCTACCTCCAGGTAAAAAGCTAATGAATCCCTGAAATGTTTATATTTTTTCTTGAACCAGAAATGGCTAGTATCATAGCGCTAGTTAGCAAGTTACACAGGTTTTCCCCTTCATTAATATTATTGATGTTCCCATCGAAAATATTCTTCTTTGTCAAATAACGTAACAGAGTTTTTTTTTTTTTTTGACAAGCAGCGAAAAACTTTCCGAGGTACGTAATCACGCCCAACAAGCGTTGAAAGTATTTTTTTACCACTGGAAGAGGCAGGACATTTACGCACTAAAAGAGAGTTGCATCTAACTTTATGCCGTTCTTGTCGATCAAGTCTCCAAATTAAAAATTTTTGTTCAGCCCCGACCGAGGAATTTTATATGTTTACAGTTAATCTTGTATCTTTTGCAGCGTGAAGGGCAGCTCTTAGTCTTGCATCTTGTTCATGTCCTGTACTTCCGCAGGCAAGTACATCGTCGATGCAGAGGCGTACGCTCTTGCAGACTGTCATGTGCTTGACTCATATCTTTTTAACACACCAGGTGCTTACACAATACCCTGCGACAACCTCAAAAGTTTGTATCACACAAACAGCGTACCCAACGTACAAATCCCGGATCTTGCCTCGTCAAGAGGCATCTGGTGGAACCGAACATTTGCACCTAATTTGCCGAAAAATTGCCCTTCCGCCAAAACGACCTCGATGTTCTCCAATTGTGGGAGCTCATAGTGCTCTCTTAATTTGGGCTCTGACTTATTTGACCGGGGTCCACACATCCCCTAAACGGCCATCTTATATATTTATTTTTTTTACAAACTATGATCATTGGAATGACACAATCGGAAGGTTCATCATCTTGGTGATTATTTCCACAGCTTTCATTCGTTCTAGTTCTTGCTTGAGGGACTCTCACAGCGGGTGTGGCACTTAGTCTTGCTGGCTTGATTACTGGCCTTGCACCATCTATGCCAGTCATGATGTAAGCTAGCTGGGAAACATCCTAGTCCTTGTAATATATTAAGGAACTTCTTCAAAATGTGTCGTTTGAGTGCCTCTTACGTGTAGAGTTTGTTTACTCGTGACACTAGTTCGAAGGCTTCATGGGCCCGAAGGCCAAGCGGAGCTTTAATTTTTTTTAACAACGAAAAACGAAACTCATTAATGCTTACCTTGCATTAGCAAAAACAGACACACGATGCGAAAGTGTTGAATGACATTTCCATCATAGTTTGAAAGCTGCGTGCTAGATGGGCCTCACACTTTCTTGTGGCAGGTTTTCAAATAAAGTGAATACGGAAAGAGGTTGGTGTGTGCTCCCGTATAAACTTTGAGATGAACAGGGTCTGCTCTCAGCTTTCCCGTTGCCAGCGACCCATTCTTGCCTGATAGCTCTCCTGCGATGATCTCCCGGATCTTTGTGTTTTCATCTGCCAATTGGACCGCTCGTAGGTTTTTGCACTTAACCTCTTGAAGTTATTTTTTTCTTTTTACCAGCAGCAGGCGGACACACGTTTGTTATGCTTTACAGATTCCACCTATTTTGCACAAACATGGATATATTTCGGCTTTTGGTTGCTATTGCAGAAACTGCGTCGACGAGTATGCCTTTGATTCTCATTGTGGGATTTTTTGCTTGTATGTTCCTTGCGAAAAGGGCTCACCTGGATGTTAGGGTTTTTTTTCAAGCGCCGTTTTGCTCAGGCCAATGTATCCGTGCACAATGGTTTGTATTACACAAACCGCTTTGTGCAATTTGACATCATTTTGTACTTTAATTTTGCATCTTTCACTACATTACTGTTACAACTTACCAAACAATTTATATTGCTAGAAAATAACTAATGCGACCACCACAAATAGTACTTTTATTCAAACATTTAGGACTGAAACTAATAAAACAAATTGTAATAAACATTTAATAGAATACTCATTTCTCTTTTCAGCTCACAAATCTTCGCCAGTCTTCACTACGGTACGCTAAAAATTCTTAAATATCCCATGAATACTGGTTGGGAATGTAAACTTGGTTTTTTGTTATTAAGTGGTTATTAAATGATTGTATATGATCTCTTTTGATCTAATGCATTTATTGGACCAAAATATTTCTTATACACATAAGATTTCTGAATAGGGAGAGTTCTGGTAAACGCTCTACTAATTAAGAAGACATGTGCGAACTACATATTTTATATCAAAATTGATCACGCCGATCGGAACCTAATTGGAAAGAAGGGGGAGGGATGGCGCAACCCCGCCAGTTTTGATTAACGACGTTCTATTCGACTGCGCAAAAATATTTTCAAATTCCTCTCTAGAATAAACTCACACATCTACAAAACACGAATCATGAAATCTTTACCTTAGCTCGTTTATTCTTGGGGTATAGAAAAAAAAGAGCTGGTACGACAGTAGGTCTGCGGCAAAATACCTCGCAAAGGAACTGAACAGAAGTGTCTGAAGATATCTCTATAATTCCGCGCCCGCCAATAACAATACGCAGATGTGTCGTTTAGATAGCACCATGTGGCCATCTAATACACATAACAAATAATATTACCATATATCACCACCGTGGCATTTTGCTTATGTCTACCCGGGCAGCACACAGTATTGCGCCAAAATTGGCGTCGAATCGGAGAAATCGCGCTAGTATCACTCTGATCTGCCGATATTGGCGCTGGATCGTAAAGATTGGGCTAGTATTACTGGGATGGGGCCGATGTTGGCGGAACACCACTTGGGTCGGCCAATGCCACGCTACTATAAAGTATCCAGCGCCGTTTTCCGGTAATTTGTGGGGTCTGAACCGGCTATTTATCGGCCGGTATTATGAATGCTTGACCGTTTCTAAAACGATACCAATAATTGCTCGTGTCTGAACCGGCTATATTGGTCGGTATTAGGGATTCATGACCGTTTCTAAAACGATACTGAATCGGTCAATCGCGCCGGCCAATCCCGGCAGCCTCTGCTGTTGCAACGGGCTGCGTTGAGGGCGCGCCGGGCAATCAGCGGCTGGAACTGGGTTTTTCCGTACAAACAGAAAAAAAAAAACTGTTTTTGTAGTAACATTTACTGGAGATTTCTACTAAACGGGGAGCGCTTGATGTTTTCCAAAATCTTTAGTTTACAAGGTTTGCGGCACATTTAATATTGTTTTTATAAATCCATGTCTCAGTGGTGAATTCAGGTATCGCGTCCCGACCTAGGCGCATCCTAACTTCGGCACTAATTCGCGGCGCGTCCGCTTGGGAGTCGGGGGTGGCACCCTTGTAGACCTTTCCACTGTATCTGTTTCAGAGCCAAAATGGCCGATTAAAGCCAAAATAGAAGTCACGTGCAGTTCCTCAAGTGGCCGGTGCGGGGAAAATGGTGGCGTTGCGATCGCTATTCGCTCGGTTCTAGAGTACGGATCGGTGCCACTTTTTTCAGAGCAGGCTATATGGCAGTTTTCCAATTCATCGGTTCTAGTAACGTTGGCTTGGCCCAAGTCCGCTGACACCACAGCGGCCGCTGCCACGTTAACCTATATTCGCCCATCTCTGCCCAGAATTCGAATGATATCGCCGATTCTGGCCCATTTTTAGAACGATCGTTAACCGATATTGGTCCAATACTGGATCGTAGGGCAAAACACAAAACTGGGCCAACATTGGGACCAATATTCTCTCTACGCTGGGCCAAGGTCCGCGTGCTGCCTGGGGTATACATGCTTTCTGAGTGAAACACACATCACCATCCGGGAGCACGGACGGGCCCACGAAACATTTTTTTCGCAGGGATTGTTTTCACGCGTGAGATCCTTTTATTCGTGAAGTTTGCCGGCAGAACAGATAGTGGAAGAAAATATAAAAAGAACGGAAAGACATGGTTGAACGTGAGCACGCTGGTTTTGATGACTTGTTACAGAAAGGATAAACAAAAAGGACGGACATCTTTCGACTTTCAACAACATGTCTTTCCATCTTTTTCTTTCCACCCAGTTTATTTTAATGGACGCTGGCGCCAAATAATGAAAGAATCAATGAAACCCAGCCGCTAAGACGTCGCGATCAAATCCGATCAACGGCTTTCCTGTTGGGACGCCAGCGGCTATGATCCGTCTGTAATCGGGGTACGCAGCTACATTCTATCGCACGAAGATCTTACTCTTTCCGTCTCGGGAAGCCGCCTGCTGAGACCGGGCAGCGACGGCGCTCCGCACCTGCGTTCGGTCACGAAAATCGCTGTACCCCCTCGCCCTCCTTCACTCCCGGGAGGCCGTTCGCTCGGATCTGACTGCGCTCTGCGGCCCCAACCGTCGCAGCCCCTCTCCCTCCTTCGTTTTCGGGGAGCCATTGGCTACCATCGGTAAAAAAAAAATGATCAACTGGCCGGCAAGCTGGTACGTAATAATCATGATGTTTAAACCCTGGAACCGCGAAGGAAAGTTGAAGACATAGCAGAAGAGACAGAATAAAGATTACAGACACTTGTATCCATCCTTTATTCTGCCTCATCTAATATATCTTCAAGATTCCTTCCCAGTGTTTGGGTTTAAATGTCGTGACTGCTACCATCGGCCCAATTTTTCCGTTGAGATCCCGCAAAGCACAAGCGACTGCCCGATATCATGAGCTACTTGGGAATTTCTACAACGAAATTATGAATGTCGTCTACTTAAAATGAGGCTCAGGGGGTTTCTAAAGCAAGCTTAATTAAATGCGCTTTCGGAAAACATAGGCTTTACTATCCTCTACGTATTATATATTATCTTCATATCTAAAATAGCTACTGAGAAAATGGCAAATCAATGTTATTCCAAAGTCATCATACATTGTTTTACGCGCACTTCAGTGGGGCGAGGTCACCTGTGTAACTTGCAAGTCAAGCGGACAATCTAAACAACGAAGCAGTTGTCGGATCTTTCTTTTGTTCTACTGGTGTGAGCTTCCCCAGTCTTGATGTTAAATTATGAACTTTCACGTATACACGTCGGAAACAAGCTGTACTGCACTAATTACAACATTTGACGCCGCTCGTTTATCGTTTCCAGAAGAGCATCTCAGCCTCTCAGGCAACATTTAAAAACTCAATAGCTTCAGAAAAAAAAATTAGCTAGTGAGTTTGTTCAGTAGTTTTGACTTGTCTGTTAATATGTTGCTTTACTTTTGAGACCAATCAGTGAGCATCAAACTTATGAGAATAGATATCGGGATGTTATAAAGAACATCAAAAAAGTATTTGTGCACATCAACTTACCCCTGTCCCGTTGTAACAAAATCTCCTATATTGTACGGAATCATTGAACAGTGATTCGGAGCTGCACTTCGAACATACGTGCGATGGAACAAGTACTGGTCTAAAATAGAAATCAGAAAACATAAGATCGGTTATGACAGCAGTAAAGTTATTAAGGAGGGCTGGCCGATAATCGATTCAACTTCCAGTAATTAGCTCATGACTTCATCGCGATCAACTTAGTTCACCGGTTATTTGGTTCGTTTTAAACTAAACATTTTGGGGAGAAAGTAAAAATGTTTTCTCTATCTAATGGATGCATATCTCTATATCTGAGAAGGTCGCACTCTCGTATATACCGGATTAACAGCTTACGATTCCCCGCGATTGTAAGACTTGCGATTCTGAAATTATACAGTATTCTTTAAAATCTATTAAAAATTGTTTGCTTGTTGTTTTTATGGGTATTATAGTGTCGTTTTTTTTTAATTAGCCTGCCAACTCTGCCATATATAGCAAGGTATAAAATATAAAATAAAACAAAGGTATTTTTTACATTTTATATTATATATTGCCACGGCGGGATGCAACCGCTTGTTTAAGGCACCAATAAATGTTTATTCCATTATAATACATTTTATATATTAGGCTAGGTCTTTAGTGCAACCGATTAAACGACTTATTGATTAAAAGATAACGATCGATCGGGCAAAAGTGTTTTCATCGAAGACAAGTATTTAAAGTTAAAAGAAAATTACCTCTAATATCAGTAAAAAATATCTGCCGCTTTTCGTGATAAAATAAAAAAAAAAAATAAAATTTAGTGTTTGGTACATGTGCCAAGAAGTTATCGAGAATAAAACGACAAGTAAATTTGCGAAAAATAATTGTGTGCTTCTTGGTTTTCTAAATAAAGGGGTGTAGTTGCCCTCAAGTATTGAATATGGTTTCGTAAAAAAAAGATATTCGCTAGGCCTGCCCCGGTCATACGAACATGTGGTGCATTTGGTTTACGAATGGCAAGTTTCTTTTTTTGGTTTTATATACCAAATTTAGTTGTATCTGTGTTCAAACGTTTAGTGCGGTATTTTTTACCTTGACTTTGCTCGAAATTATTGAACCATCTCGCAACAAGTCGTGCTGACATGTTCTTTTACTTAAATTTTTTTTGTCTTGTTTATTAGTGCTGTTAGGCCCGTTCACACAGTTGCCGTTTTACTCCGACCGACTGAGACAAGAGCTGCTTTTAAGCCTTTTACGACGACTTGCGGCCATATGCGCAGCAATACAGCCGGTCGGAAGCCGTCACAAAAGTCTCAAAGTCGGTGTTGACTCAGTCGGTCGGAGTAGAGCGCAGGTGTGTGAACGGGCTTTTACAAAAAGTCGATAATTTTGTTTTGTTATCTTTAAAATAAATCGCATTCTGTAAACACAATTTTTAGAAAACAAACAAACATTCAAACAAGCGTAGCAATAAATATTTTTCATAAGTATACGAAAACAAATTGACAGCAGGCAGAATAACTGTTGCAAGTTTTATCAATAGCGTATCAACTGAAGAAAGGTAACGATAGTGTTTTTCGTCCTTTACCGTTTCTTTTTTGTGCGCGTGTTGCCTGCCTTATTTTCTTTTTTTTACTTTTTGGCCTGCTTCGCCGATGTGAAGTTCCTCATCCACTTTATCGAAGGGGGTTATACATGTTAGGAGACGTCACACTCCGCTATGCTTTTCAAGTCGAGTCATAACAACACATTTATTTTATTTGAAATGTTATACTCTACTATCTATGATAGAATGCGAAGCTTCGTTTAAAAGCTGACGCTGTCACAATACTAGAAAAGACGAGGAAACCAAGTTTTTATTTATTTTTTAATTGTTGTTTACAATATTGTTTAAGCTTGAGAATTACTTGGATTACAATACCAGGAAATGCTAAACTGTTTTTCCGAAAATACAAGAGTGCAACCTTTTTAAATACTTGAACATGCATCCATTAGTGCTGCAAGACGTTTTTAATTTCTCGTCAAATACGATGAATGTGTGTCGGCACTTGGTTTTCTAACGACTAGCACCTTCCACGAGAAATTAGCGGCTATTTTTGTCTCCCCTAAAGTTAGTGGAGAAATGGTGGCGTGATGTTACGTGACCCTGTAGCGTCAGGTGACACAGTGACGTCCCTGTACTCTGTAAAGTCACATGCAGTCTCGTACACGTTACTAAAAAAAGTAATGATTACAATTACTATTACTCTTGCCTAAAAAGTATTCCATTATATTACTTGATTACTCGACAGCAAAAGTAATTGAACATTACTTTAAGAAGTAACCGTTACTTTTCTGATTACTTTATTGTGTGAAGACTTACATCTTTAGCGCTCATAACAATGAACTACTTCCAACCTATTGTTCACATTTTCACAAGTATTGAAGAAAAAAAAACGGGTTCCCTCTTCGTGGTCGTTGCACCTTCACATTGCGGACACAAGCATAGAATTCGTTTGAAGAAGTTTAATGATTTGGGCGTTCGCCAGTTGGGGAGGAGTGGGGGAGGGAGCGGAGGGAGTTCTAGATTTTGTTGAGCTTAAGCAAGGGTTGTCGCTCAAAGTTTGCGTCACTCGTTTTATTATTCACATGTGGATGAACTAGCATGTTATACAACAGAGCAGCAGCTCCAGGATTTGAAACGGATCATGTGAAGTATCTATTAGCGGAAGAGATCGCCCCGACCACTTCTCAACTCGAAACCTTGCTTGTCACAAAGACCACGTAGGGGGAATAGGGAAATATTTGAACTGGCTTTGTTATATTTTGCATCCGCTTTAGACATTCTTCGGTTCTGGTTCTCCTACGGGCTGCGAGTAGGTACCGTAAGCAGAATTTTTTATTTTATTTCTGTGTGTGTGTGTGTGAGGGGGCTAGTTTCAACGAAGGACTTGCAAAGCTACATTCTGCTCCCTCAAACTTCGCCCTGAATGGCATTTGTCACGCACTGGGGCTTTCCTGGGGCTTCCCTAGGGCTTTCCAATCCCTGTCTCAGCTCAAAAACAAAAAACAAAAAACGGACATTTTACAGAAACTGTACATACAAAGGGGTTGACCTCGTCTCCTACAGCTCCGCAAAGAATCTTTTTTTTTTTTTTTTAGCAAATTTTACTTTTGTCATTTCAGAAAAAAGGTGTGCAGGGGGGGGGGGGAGGAGTGGAAAAATAGTAACGGTTAGAAGTAATTTTTATTACCTCAAAAAGTAATCAAATTACTATTGTGATTACTGCCTAATAAAAGTAATCAGCTGATTACAAAATTACTCCAGACAGTAATCGATTAGCAGTAATTTGATTATTTGTAATGCGTACGGTACAAGTCTGGTCACATGACAGCATGACGGCACGTAAGGCGACGCCATGATGATTCTTAGGCTAAGTTTGCCAGGGAAATTGATGTGACCTGATCTCACGCGACACCGTAACAGCAGGTCCTTCGACCACTCCGCATGACTCCGTGATACACGTGGCACCTTAACTTGAACTTGTGACCTCAATATTCTCGGCGTATTTAGCGGAAAATCCAGGTTACCAGGACGTCACCTGACAATCCGACGTCACGAAGAAAGACCAACGTGAGGAAGAAAGGCCTGCCGAGGTTTCCCATATGCAGCATTTGCTTCGTAGCTTTTTTTTATAAATTTAAACGAACATAGAGAACACGGGATCATGACCAATGTGAATTCGCTGGTTGATTATAGACTGCGCCTCACTCAAAGCCCGACCGCAGCCGAGGCTACATTCCGATTGAGATAATCAAGCCACTCCAAAATTGCATCAAGCAGCGCACCATTTTGTCCGTTTGCTATCTCCGACCAAACCAATACCAAGCAGTAAAGACGCCGTGATCATGCGATGTGTATAGCGTCGTACGTAAAGTTCAGTGTAGGATTTATTGGCAGTGCTACGCACGCTCCGCACGATAGGTTTTATGAGAACGAAGCAAGGCTCGTGAAGTACGAAGTATTTTGTGTTTCGCTTTTTTTAACATTTCAATGGTGAGCGTAACATAAAGATTTCACTTATACCCTCGCCAAAGGAGCGAATTTAGTGCACTTAAACCGCCAGCACTCTGCTTTCAGTGCACTGTAGTGTACCGGACGGCTTCTTCCCGAAGAAAACACTTGGCTTTAAGTGCGTTTGACAAAATCACTTTACTTCATGAAGTGCGTGTCATCAATGTCAGTGTTTCAGGTCTCAAACACAACGCAGAATAAAAAATACCAAACAAAAAACAAGGCGTTAATTTTTTTTTTTTTAAATGACTTACAATTATTGCACTAGAGGACACTAATGAGTGACACGGAAAACAAATAGGGGGATGGCCTTAACCTTAAATATTAGGTATCTGCACAAAGATTCTTGCCGCGGAGAATAATAATTATGATCTATTACGGTAGTCTCAGGCTCTCCTCGTAAACATCCGTGGTACGATGCGAACTGCCAAGGGTCGATCTGCTTCTTCTTTACCTTGGCTTGCGATGATCGACAAGAATCATCCAAATTGCATGAATATCGTTCATTAATTCACGGTTGATTAGTAACGTGTCTTTATTAAATAGACAATGCTTTGCCGGGACATTAATGACTCTACATTTACATTTTACGTTCCTAATAGTACATTACATATCGGTTTGCCGTCATCTGCTAGTCACTTAAATATTTCCCCTCTTGCACCGCAACAATTGAAGTGACATTCGTTGAGCTAAAGTTCACTCGGATAAATTGCAATAGTTTGCCCACCTGACAGGTGTATAATTTGAGTTTTTTTTTGTGTCAGTACGGCCGTTAACTAATCAAATTTGCAGGGGGATTTAAGTCTCGCTTGATTCGTTTGCGAGGATATTGCCACTGGCCCCCACCTTGCGCATATATTTCAATCTCAATACACATATTCAGCGTGTCAATGTAGCTTTGTCGCGCCTATCGAGAAAAAAAAAACATTTAAACAGCGCTTAGAGGAGGCTACATATTGGTGCTACTTATAAACCGGAAAATACGTTCATAGCAATTTAATAGACCGTTTTAAAAACTGCGCGCCACATAGCTTCTCCGTCAGCTATCGAAGTTTACTCTATTTGAATGATTTACTCTGATCACGTAATAAACTTAAGAGGGGCGTCAGCCACAGCTAAGCAGGTATCAAGAACGAGTTTTGCGTCAGCACTTGCCATACACACGGATCCAATCACACGCTTTGTGACAAAAAAAAATGAAATACCCTCAGAGTTGTCGAACAGGATTCCGAAAAGTGTCTATAATAGTGGGATGTGGCTCAAGAGGCGTCTCATAGGTACTTTGTAGATGCTACTTTGTATAAGATTACTTGGCAGCAACGGTGGCGGAACGAGGCACCACGCAACCGGCTTATGCACTGCAGGCGTACGAAGTGAACGAGAAAGCGACAACCTGCGCTGGTCAAACCTGGACAACATCTTCAGCGTGGAACATTCAAGAAACTCCCATCCACACAAAGCAACATTGCTGTGTAGTCAACACGGATAGCAGCCATCCTGCTCCTTTGTACACCATCGGAGAGGTCAGCAGCACAAAGGCGACAACAACAGAGACATTCATCGCCAGCTCTTCACTTCGCAGCAGCAGCAGCATTCGCATAATGTTCTTTACTGGGCTATGATCTTGCCTGCTTTAATCATAGGTAAGTTTCTTGGTTCTTGTCTTGCTTTAATTTACTCACACCCCATGATGAGCGCAACAAACTCACAAGAGATTTACAGGAAAATATCGGTGGTGTCTTACGTTTCCCTAAAATTCTGTATTACCCGTCGCTTGCAGGACCGACTCATCTACACGAGCGGTGTACGTCGCTGTGCAAACACGTCGTTGTGCACACGCAGTCCAACAACACTAAGCATTAAAACGGCAGATTTAGGACCACAAATGTGAGTTCATTGTTCAATTAAAACGACATAATTATGTTGAAAATGCCCTGCAGCTTTTTACTCACGGTATGCGTCGGGAATCTTTTACATTTTAAAACAGACCGAAGGACGATTTACTTTTAAAAACGCTCGCTGCGTCCTCCCGGACCAGCTGGACCGGCTCAGCTGACGACGACATAACAACCCGTTGAAGCTCAACCCCACAACAGCCAATTTGAGCTCCGTGTTAGTGTGGGTTTCTATCTCCAAGCACCGCACCACACACCACAAACGTTGCAGCTCTTTGTCGCATCGCCGTGTTGCACCAAACAGAACGAGATTGCCGAAGTCAACGCAGCGCTGTCGTGAACCTTGGCTTGTGGTTGCGCACTCGTTGGACCCTGTGACTCCTTTTGCTTTCAAAGCACACGCGACAACTGCGAATCATACTTTTCGTTTTCACGGAGCATCACAGGGGCACTTCTCCGGTTACGTCTCCGCTACATGGGATTGCAGACCAAAACAATACCGGCGCTGTTGCCAGATTTTCTCTGACCAAACAAAAACAACAAAAGCAAACCGCCTCTAGCTTCCAGCGTACATCGGCGTTGCGCCGTGGCCAGATTTTCTATGTCAGCTCTAAATAAAAAAAATGGCCTACAGATGCAGCAACACTGGAATAAACTTTTAATATGGTGGCCACCATGGAGCGCCGTAAATTCCGAGGAGGGTGCATGTGAAGCGGCGGCACCCCCTCACCCCGCCCGCCCCTCGTGTTACACGGCCGCGCAGCTTGCAGTTGAAGGGTTGAAGCCAAAACAAAAGCAACTGCAATGTCACGAGGTCAAATCGAGGACACGCTTTTTATATTCATTTTAACTGTTTAGAACGAGTAATTAATCCCATAATCTTTTTTGGTGCGTAAGAAACTATTATCAAGACCCCTAATTTAAATACAAACATGCGCGACATAAGGGAAGCCGCATTGCTACCGACCAGAATCACTGGCAGCGCCTGACGAGCGCGGGAGTCGTCAAAGTCGTGCGACAAGCGCAATTGCTTTGGTGCATATCTGTCTCCGAGACATGTTTCTTTCCGCGGCATTGGTCTCAACGGTCATTTCTAGGTGTGTCCCCAAGCATTCCGGTACTTCAAAAGCCCACAATGCTGTGGTTGTCACCAAGGGTGAGGCGCGTTTTAGTGGCTACACGGTTGTGCGTGTATGACCAAACCAAAACACGTTTTGTTTTTACAACCTCGCATGTTTTTGAACGAATTATTCATTAGTCAACGTGTAAATTTACGGTAATTTGTGTAAATAGCGTGTTTTTCACCCTAAATATTTACCAATACACAGGACTTGCTCAAAGTGTAGCTCGATTCAACCTTGGCATGTTATTGTCAAAGGTTCAAGTTTCAATCATTTTTATTTCAGAAAAAAAAACACTTTCAGAGAACTATAACCCTTCTATACGAAGCCTTAAGCAGTGCAAAAAAAGTTATAATTGTTCTGAAAAAAAAAAAAATCTAAAAGTTTTGAGAAATAAAATATGTCCCTCGAGAGAACTGAAAAAAGGGCAAGCCCTACTCTCGGCATTTTGAGGACCAGCATTCGAGAACTACACAATTGGCCGTAGTTCTAATTTGTAGTTTTCTTCTAGCGACCCCTTCCACTGACATATACTTTTTTCGGAATTTTCTGAGGACAAGTCTTTTTTTCTAGCTTGATTTGAGACGAAATCACGCTCTACTCCAAAACAAAACCTAAATAAACGACGCGTATCGCTTTAGTGTCACGAAATGTGATCCCAGCCGAGATATGACGTCAAAGAGAAGCCGTGTAATCTACAAAAAATTACACCATCTTCCCGAGGGGAACCATGGGGTGATGTGGAGCATCGTGGATCGTTATTAACGGTGTTATTAACGGTGTTAGTAACGTTGTTAGTAACGTTGTTAACTTGGGTTTCGCCGCTCGCTTCGTACGTTTACGTTGAACTTCACGGTCCCGAACCTCAGGTTCTGCTGCTCGACGTTCACGAACCAACGCGGCTTCCCGTTCTCGAAGGTCGGGTTCCGCCGCTCGCTTCGTACGTTTACGTTGAACTTCACGGTCCCGAACCTCAGGTTCTGCTGCTCGACGTTCACGAACCAACGCGGCTTCCCGTTCTCGAAGGTCGGGTTCCGCCGCTCGCTTCGTACGTTTACGTTGAACTTCACGGTCCCGAAGCCTCAGGTTCTGCTGCTCGACGTTCACGAACCAACGCGGCTTCCCGTTCTCGAAGGTCGGGTTCCGCCGCTCGCTTCGTACGTTTACGTTGAACTTCACGGTCCCGAACCTCAGGTTCTGCTGCTCGACGTTCACGAACCAACGCGGCTTCCCGTTCTCGAAGGTCGGGTTCCGCCGCTCGCTTCGTACGTTTACGTTGAACTTCACGGTCCCGAACCTCAGGTTCTGCTGCTCGACGTTCACGAACCAACGCGGCTTCCCGTTCTCGAAGGTCGGGTTCCGCCGCTCGCTTCGTACGTTTACGTTGAACTTCACGGTCCCGAACCTCAGGTTCTGCTGCTCGACGTTCACGAACCAACGCGGCTTCCCGTTCTCGAAGGTCGGGTTCCGCCGCTCGCTTCGTACGTTTACGTTGAACTTCACGGTCCCGAACCTCAGGTTCTGCTGCTCGACGTTCACGAACCAACGCGGCTTCCCGTTCTCGAAGGTCGGGTTCCGCCGCTCGCTTCGTACGTTTACGTTGAACTTCACGGTCCCGAACCTCAGGTTCTGCTGCTCGACGTTCACGAACCAACGCGGCTTCCCGTTCTCGAAGGTCGGGTTCCGCCGCTCGCTTCGTACGTTTACGTTGAACTTCCCGGTCCCGAACCTCAGGTTCTGCTGCTCGACGTTCACGAACCAACGCGGCTTCCCGTTCTCGAAGGTCGGGTTCCGCCGCTCGCTTCGTACGTTTACGTTGAACTTCACGGTCCCGAACCTCAGGTTCTGCTGCTCGACGTTCACGAACCAACGCGGCTTCCCGTTCTCGAAGGTCGGGTTCCGCCGCTCGCTTCGTACGTTTACGTTGAACTTCACGGTCCCGAACCTCAGGTTCTGCTGCTCGACGTTCACTAACCAACGCGGCTTCCCGTTCTCGAAGGTCGGGTTCCGCCGCTCGCTTCGTACGTTTACGTTGAACTTCACGGTCCCGAACCTCAGGTTCTGCTGCTCGACGTTCACGAACCAACGCGGCTTCCCGTTCTCGAAGGTCGGGTTCCGCCGCTCGCTTCGTACGTTTACGTTGAACTTCACGGTCCCGAACCTCAGGTTCTGCTGCTCCACGTTCACGAACCAACGCGGCTTCCCGTTCTCGAAGGTCGGGTTCCGCCGCTCGCTTCGTACGTTTACGTTGAACTTCACGGTCCCGAACCTCAGGTTCTGCTGCTCGACGTTCACGAACCAACGCGGCTTCCCGTTCTCGAAGGTCGGGTTCCGCCGCTCGCTTCGTACGTTTACGTTGAACTTCACGGTCCCGAACCTCAGGTTCTGCTGCTCGACGTTCACGAACCGACGCGGCTTCCCGTTCTCGAAGGTCGGGTTCCGCCGCTCACTTCGTACGTTTACGTTGAACTTCACGGTCCCGAACCTCAGGTTCTGCTGCTCGACGTTCACGAACCAACGCGGCTTCCCGTTCTCGAAGGTCGGGTTCCTGCTCTCGCTACGGATGTTTAGGGTGAACTTCACGGTCCCGAACCTCAGGTTCTGCTTCTCGACGTTCTCGAACCGCCGCTGCTTCACAATCTCGTAGTTCAGCATCCGCCGCTCGACGTTGACGAATGGACGCCGCTTCTCGTTTCCGTAGTTCAGGGTCTGCCGATCGCTTCAAGGGTTTGCGCTCAGCGTCGCATGCCCTTCGCTGCGCAGCTTTGTCTTCGGTGGACGTAGCGTTGCTGTTAGTTTGTGGGGTGGTGCTGACGCTTGCTTGCGCTAAACCACTAACTGACGGGACTGTTGCTTCCATCATACTTCATCGGAAGAACGGATTGAAGTGGAGTCAACAGCGCTGAACTGAACGCGCACAGCGCGCTACCGCTGCTTATATTCACACTTGAAGGAGAGGAGACTAGAGGAGGAGAGTTGCGCATGCGCGCGCGGTTTGAGTAGAAGCGAACGCACGCGAAGGGCACGCAGCTGGTAGAGAGAGAGAGCGGAGAGAGTAAAGCGCAGCTGTTGGAGAGAGGGAAGGAGGAGAGTTGCGCATGCGTAGTGTGTGTGCGGACTATGACGCCGACGCCGACGCCGACGCCGCGGGACATAGACCTGAGCAAGAGATGCTCCGCATCTAAAAAAACAATCTTAAGGATGCGACCAACTGCTCTTTTGGGTGGCGGTAAGCGGGTTAGTTTTTAGTCAGGGAACACAGTCGCAGCGCCCCCGTGACGTAACATCCTAGCGCAGCCGCGCTTAATTCCGCACGTTGTACAACGTATCGAAGCACCCCGGTGACGTCGAGTCGCGGTAGTACGGCTCATGATCAGTGTTGCCTTCGCTCTAGCACACAGTTTTTGTGTTGCAGTAGACGCCCGATAGCAAACTATGTGCCGCGATATTTATAAAACTACACATAATATCAAGAAACAAAGAAGTACTTCTTCCGATTGAGGGACACTACTTGAGCTAAAACAGTTGTAATCCCGAATATAAAAATATTGACTGCAGTTGTCCTCTAAAACAAATGTTCGGCGCTCGAACATTCCAGGCTGAATGTTTGAGATACCGAGTGCAATAGAAAAGCAGTCCAACGTGGCCTTGCCAAGTCAATGTCGCTCTAGCGTGACGCTCGAAAATTCGAGGCCAAATGTTCAGGTACTGAGGGTAATAGTGGGCGTCCCAAATCACCAGTTTTGATCTAAAATGGACTGTAAAAATCGACTTCTTCATGTAGTAATCTAAACATTTCAGCAAAGGTGTATTTCACAGGTCGGTTACTTCTTGTAAAACTAAACAGCGTAGCATTTTTTCTGTAGAAAAATGGCGCCAAGAAACTTGCCAAGGTCAACGACGGGCACATGCAGACGACCAAGTTGAATGGCAGAGTGCGCTTGGCGCTCGTATTGATAGATGGCGCTACCTCCTTATCGACGCGGCTCGCGTCGACGTTGGTTTATTAAAATGAACACAATCTTTTTCTAATGTACCTTTGGGTAAAAAGTAACTCCGGAATATAACAGCAAGACTTAAAGTAAAGAAAAACGATCCTGCATAACGACGGCGCTGTTGCTGTCAACAGATTTCGTCTGCGTGTCGTCTGCTTTCTTTCGCTGGTCGGCTGCACCTTCCGACGCTGCTCCGGACGCCATCTATTATTACGCACGCCAAACGTGCCCCGCTACTCGACTTGGTCCTCTGCGTCGCCATGCGCCGTTGACCCGAGCAAGTTTCTTGGCCCTACTTTTTACAAAAAGGAAGCCACGGTTTGCAATTTTACGAGAAACACCGATCTGTCAAATACACCTTTGACGAAATGTTTAGATTGCTATACAAATGCGTCAATTTTTACGGCCCATTTTAGATGGAGCCTGGTCACTTGGAACAGCTTATAATCATTCCTTGATTGATTCATTCATTAATTCATTTATTCATTCATTCTTTCATTCATTCATTCATTCATTTGTTTATTTTCTGTGCTGATGAACAACTTGACGCCTTGGTAATAATGCACTACAAAATGTTCACAGGTTAGTTACAAAAGTTTTAAAAGCTACGAAATTCGGGTTAAAAACATCAATATCTGCTCCCCTGAGGGTATGGTAGAAGTGTTGAATACGTGTCATGGGACTGGTGTGGATGATGTGATTAACATGGAAAGACGGAGAAACCCGCAAAACTCGACTCGGAACGTGAATGTTAATAGCAGAGGTGAGATCTGGCCAATCAATTAATCCATCAATACACTTGTACAGGAAAACAAGATCGCGCCCACGCCGTATGGAACTCAGAGTAGGGCATTTGCATGGTTCCAACAGTCTCGAATAAGAACAACAAACTGTACGACCAATGTAACGATCGTAAAATATTCGAAAGAAAAAACACTTTTGGACATTTTCAATCATCTCTTTACTCGTAGAACTAATACCATTCCAGACTATAGAGGAAAACTCCAACTTGGTCCGGATTAACGAGAAATATAACCGTAGAGTACAGGTTAATGTGGAGACCTCAGGCGTGATTCTAGAAATTGCTCCCAGGTTACGCAAAGTGTCATTTATAAGGTTGTTAACATGTACAGTAAAGTGTAAGGAAGAATCTATGTATACACTGAGATCACGAGTGCACTCTACTCTTTGCAGGGGATCATTGCCAAGCTGGTAACAAAAGTTTATTTTGCGTACCTTTCTACACAGACATAATAACAGTTTTAAAAGGATTGAGCGTTAGCCTGTTTTGACGACACCGATTGCACACACGCCTAACCTCCTCCATCAGTTTTTCACTGTCTTCCAATGATATGATCTGCCTAAACAGCTTAACATCATCTGCCTATTGGAAGATAACCGAATTCCGAACAATTGAGGTCAAATCATTAATAAGAACAATGCAAAAGATTGGCCCAAGTATGAAGCCTTGTGGAACACCCGAAGAAGAAACATAAGGCCGGGAGTGGTGTCCAAGAAGAAGGACAAAATTGCGTCTATTAGACAAGTAATCTAGAAACTGGGAACAAAGGGAGGTACTCACTCTGTAGGATTCTAGTTTGTGTAAAAGGAGCGAAAGGTGTACCAGATCAAAAGCCTGACAAAGGTCAAAATATACAACGACTACCTGTCCACGTTGACACACAGTAGGCGAAACAAAATTGAAAAAGACGCCAGATTTGTCTCAACAGACCTTCCACGCTTAAAGCCGTGTTGTGAAGGGCTTATCTTCCGCTTAAAGAAGTTTGAAATGTGCGCAAATAAAACAATTTCATAGATCTTAGCAAAGGGAGATAGCAACGACACAGGTCTATTTTTTTACATCATCCGTTCGGCCATTCTTATGTAATGGCACATGAGTACTTCCACAGGGAAGGAAATGTAAGGCTCTGAAACGACAAGTTAAAAATATGCGTTAAGACGGGCGCAAAAATAGAGGAGTATCCTTTAGCAATGACTCTTGCAATGCCGTCAAATGCAACTCATAACTTTGGCTTCAGTTTCCAGATAGCAAGTTCAATATAAGTAATTTCAAAAGATAAAATTGACAGGTGATCACTGGCATTATCACTCACGCCATGCAAAGGCAGTCCAGTTTGGCCTCAAGAATAAACCGAAGAAAAACAACTCGCGAATGCATTTGATACGTTTTCGGGCGCAGACAGCATATTACCAAACGAGTAAGCTATGTTTATTGATGACGAAGTTGTAGTTACGCGATCCTTTAGATATCGCCAGAAAAGCATTGGGTTACGATTTAAGCTACGTTCTACTGACTCACGATGTATTATTTTATCGCGCTTCAGCAATGTCTTAGCTAGGGCACGCGTCTCAGAAAGGTTTGGATATCAAAAAGGGGAATTTGCGACTTTATATTTAATATGATAATGCAATTTTTTTCTTAGAACTGATCTAAGCTCCTTGGAGTACCAGTGCGGATAACGACTTGTGTAAGGACGCTTTTTGGGCACGAAACTTTCAAGTAAATATACAATATAGTTTGTAACTACTTCAAGAGCACGATTCGGTAATACTATATATAGAAGCCCAATTTGCATTATCTAAATGTTGAGACAGGCCAAAGTAATCGCCTCTTGAGAAAGCAAGCGACTCACAGTTTTCGTACTTTACGTTCCTCACAGAAATCATAAAGTAAACAGAAAAAAGAACGTGCCAAACATCCGGTAAAACAAGTGTATTCAAAGCAAACATCAGGCTGTCGATAGGAAAGTTGGCCAAGGCCAGATCCAGCACATGTCCTGCTGAGTTATGAAGACCGTTCATTTGGGTAAGTCCGAGAAGGTTAACAAATGAAAGAAGGGCATTCGCTTTAAACAATGCAGTATGAGCAGACAGTGCAGGATGTACCAAACTCTAGTTTATTTCAGGAATTCTTAAATCACCAAGTATGAGCGTTCGATGTTGATCTACATCCACTTTATCCCCTAGAATATCTAATTGGTCAAAAAACTTAGATCCATCGGAATTCGGAGGAAAATAAAAAAGTGCCTATAAGTAAGTTATTGTTATCACGCAGAGGTATTTAAATCCAAACGAACTCACACTCGAATTCGAGATCAAACAGGCGAATAGCCCGTAAATATTTCTTCACTACAATTAGTACACCACCACCGAATTTAACGAAAAGTTTTTCATAATCTCGGTTCCGACGAAACACTGTATATTCGGGAGCGAAATAGTCCAGGCATGCAAACGAGCTATTTAACAATGCTTAACATAAAGAAATGATATCGTAATCACCTAGAACAACGTTATTAAAAGAAAAAGGAGCCTTCGTACGCAAGCCGCGGGCATTTGATAAAACACTGAACCATTCATTTGACAAGCTAGTTGGGCGTAGCTGTGTCACGAACATCATTGCGCAATCCAACATCAAAAAATGACCTAAAAATGGAGTCCATTGGCCAAACGTCTGCATTGTTCACTTCGTCGAAGTCATCCTCGTTCACAGCAACGCGAAATGACGAGTAGTTTTCGTGTGTAGTTTTTAACTTGGTGCATGTAAAAGATTCTCCGTCCATACCTGCAGTTAGCACCTCCCCAACATCACTACACGTATTGTCAGGACTGAGACGCGAAACAAAAAACGCCTTGAGCCTTGGTGCTCTAGGGGCTGACGATAGCTTACTGCTTGCGCAGGAACCTGAGAATGGGTTGACTATTTTTTTTCCGTTGGATGAGCGTTAAGCCATCGGCATCTGTAGACGCCATCGGCACGGTCACCGTGGGCGCAAGGCAGTACGGAGGACCCTGCAGCCACAGCAGATGTAGATGTAACACGCAGATGGGTGGAAGTAAAACTGCTCCCGGACGCCTCCAAAGTGTCTGATGCAACGAACCGGCCTGGCGAATCTTTCCCAAGAACCTCCGCGAAGCTTGCCGACGCAGGACCGTGTTAGAACTCCGCCGCGAGGAACGAGCCGTACGCCATGTTTCGACAAAAGCAAACAGATGATGACGATGTTTATTGGGATTGCGTAATGTGCGATGGCTGTACAAGAAACACGAAAATTGGGTTTTTTCACACTCCCCCACAATGACGTCAAGTCATTAATAAATAGATTCCATGAGGTATAAAAGTTGAACGGGTCTCCTAAGAATGGTACCATTAGGAAGACGCACCATAGCAGCTCGTATGTGCCAGTCTCGTCCCGTCAATGCTTCCACAACTTCTCATGTCTTCCAAAGTTGTCGCGGTTGGAGATGTTGGTGGACCAACACTAGAGTTCCTTCCTTCAGGGCACTGGAGGAAGTTGGCACCATGAAATGAGCAGATCGCAGACTGGTCATGTACTCCCTCTTCCATCCTCGCCAAAATTGATCTGCCATCTTTTGACGGTAACGCCACCGCCTGTTATATAGTCCCTCAAGGGGAGGCACAGGCTTCGCACTGGAGCTGGTCGGAAGTGCAGTTAAACACTTTCTCATCAGAAAATGGGTAGGAGTGAGTGGTTCCTTTTCTTTGACTTCGGTGTAGACGTATGTCAGAGGTCTAGAGTTAATCCTTAGCCAGACTCGTACCCTTCTGCGTTTTTCTTTGATGATGTTTCCTGCTCGTTCAAAAGGGTAGATAGTAATGTCTTCTTCACCAACAACCTCGAGCCGCAGCTTACGTGAAAGTCCTTCCATCACAAAGGTTCGTTGGCTTCCTCCATCAAAAAGGATGCGCGTGAGAGCTCTTTGCTGTTTCCCTTCTGCACAGACCTGAGCTGTTTGAACTAGTACAGCAGGTGTTTTATCGCTCTTCCTGCCAGTCGAAGATTGTAACTCTCCTGCGGTGTTCTTACTTTTTTTTCAGGATGGGTCACACATTTAAGTTATGTGCCTTCGTCCGCATGTTTCACACATGATTCTTTTGTTGCGACATCCTTTGGAGGTGTGTCCCTTGATTGAACACCGGAAACATCGTCCTGCTTCTCGAAATCTTCTCTTCTTCTCCTCCAGAGAAATTGATGTCTGACAATCTCGTGTAGCGTGGTTCTTCGTAGCACAGAATGCGCACGGTTCAGTCTGCTTGGAGCGACTAGTTGAGGAAAGAGAAGCGGCTGATCCCTTGAGAGAGGCCTTTCCGCCTTCTGTCTTGGTATGGCTCATACTCTTGGCATCTCGCTGACGAACTTGTTGAGCCTCTTCACGGCTTTCCACTTCGAGCTTCAGGAAGCGTTGTAGGCTCTCTATCTTGATACCGTCATTTTCCTTCTCCGTAGGACGTCGACACCTGTGGTTGTCAATGACTAACTTTCCTGGCAGCTTTCTCAGTAGCGCAGAGCAGAGCATAGCTCCGTAAGTGTAACTCTTAACCCAGAGCGCGGTGAGAGCGGCCATATTACGTTGCAAGTGGTCATAGAGACGTCGCAGTCCGCTCACCTCACTTGAGTGTCGTACTGCTGGTAGATCAAGTACTTGGGAGCGGTGTTCTTGAATGAGAACGTCAGTCCGACCGAAGAGCTCCCTGAGAAGCTCAACGAGGGTATCGTAGTTTTCTCCCGTTGCTTGAATGCCGGCTATCGCTGATGCTGCCTTTTCCGTAAGCGCCGACCGCAGGTACAAGAACTTCTCAGCGTTAGATATGCTGTCGTTGTCATGTATGGCTTGCTTGTACTGTTCCCAGAAGGGTTGCCAATCGGTAGTTGCAGCGCCAAACCGTTGAAGCTCCAGTTTCGGCAGCTTCACCTTAGAGGTTGCAACGTGTCCGTCGCCGTCGTTGTGAATCTGCGTTGTAACGGCTTGGGGCCTCGGTCGTCGGAGTTCTTCTACCTCCTATGCGGTGGTGGCGATGTCTGTGATGATCTTGTCATATTCAATCGTGCAGGCGTAGTTTTGCTCAACGTCTCCGTCAGGTACTAGTGGTTCGATGGATGCGTTCTCGTTGCTCAGCTGTGTTCGCAACTCACTGAGCCTCAACAATAATACGCTGAAGCTTCGCTCGTCGGAGTTGCTTGAGATGGCTGCGTCGATGTCGGAGACCAGTCGTGTTACTTGAGACCTCAGAGCCGTCCGCTTCTGCTTTAGTCGTTCCATGGCGTCTCTGGGTCTCGCGGCGTTGTTGGCGTTGCGGCGTCACTAGGCCTCGTTGAGCGATAATGTCGGTAGCATCGCTGGAGCTCGCTCTCTTGCGGCGTCCCTTGGCTCGTTGATTGATAACGTCGGTAGCGTCGCTGGAACTCGTTCTCTTGCGGCGTCTCTTGGCGCGTTTCGTTGCAACGTCACTAGGCCTCGTTTAGTGATAACGTCGGTAGCGTCATTGGGGCTCGTTTTCTTGCGGTGTCCCTTGGCTCGTTTCGTTGCGTGTGGATGCCCCGTCATCATTCCGTCATGACCATATCCTTGTCATCCCGGGTTTTCTGCACCAAAGTGTTAGAACTCCGCCACGAGGAAAGATCCGTACGCCATGTTTCGACAAAACCAAACAGATGATGACGATGTTTATTGGGATTGCGTAATGTGCGATGGCTGTACAAGAAAATCGAAACTTGTGTTTCTTCAGACCGAGTTGCGCAGACGGCGTTGTAGTCGGCCTTGGCTCAACGTTTTGGTCAGAAAAACGACGTAACAATTCCGTGTTCTTTGACAGATGCACAAGCAGAGACGCGTTTTCCGCCTTGACCGAGACAACTTCTTTGACGAGAGAATCAACCTTGTGATGTAGTGCCACCAACAAGTCTTTCAGACAGCCACACGCGCTGCAGTTTTCCACAACGGTTCTCACCGATGCTACGTCACAATCATCAGGAGGGTGTTGTTCCGTCATAGCACTAACTTCATCGGAGCAGTTTCGTCTCGTGCAGAATTTACACTTGTAAGTGCATATACCACTCTGCATGAAGTAATCATAGTCCTCTCCCACAACGTCGATGCACTTACAATGAAAGCGGGTACCGCAAGGCCCCGAACATCGCAGGAATTGCATCCGGCCGATGAACGCTTCGGAGCACACCGAGCACACGTCCTTCGTGTGGGGCATGTTGCCAGCAAGGGAGCGCACGAGCATTCCACTGACATAATTCAGTGCGCAGCGATGAATGCGGGCAGTCGCATGCTGTAAGGAGGCCAATATAACCTTGCCGAGTCAGGCACTGTCACGCTAAACAGCTGTCACTCCTACACGTTGGTGCTCGCTTTTCTTTTTATCTATGTTCGTTCTTTATTTTCTTTATGTTACCTGGTCGCCGAATAAACCTTTATTTTCAGTTTTACGGTTGTCGAGCAATTTCCATCCGCGACATTTCTGGTTGAGGTGCAAGGTAACTTTCTGTGCCCGCGTTCCTTCTACGCCCTCGAGGAGCCGCCAGGCAAGATAGATTTTAAGCCCCAGAAAACTTCCTTTATTGGAGCCAGAGAAAACCCCGAGCAAGCCGCTGTACTCAAGGCCAGCCGCCGCACTTTCATATATTTGTGAAACAACCAGCGTATGAAGCGACGAGCCCTGAGTTGTTTTCCCAAGGCAAGCCAATAAAGACCCTTGTTATTGCACGCCCCCCTCCCCCTCCCCCTCTGTGTTTCTTTCCGCTGCACCACGTTAGCCGACGCTGTTCCACGTCAAAATTTTACGAAGACGTTCACGACTAGATAGAGGAGTATGAACGGGTTGCACGGCATGACCGATGTGCAGCCAAGCAGAACGTCAAGCACATTTTCTTCTCCCTGGGTGAAATAGTTCGGCTCTTGTTCGAAAACTACGAAACATCGATTACCTTCCGCTAAACGTGCAAAGATCAGCTATGCCACGTCTTTTCGAGCATGTAGCTTCAGTAACCCGCTAAAGAACTGCTCCATGCAAGTGACCAAACGAAAGCTTCTTCATCTTCATTGAAGACGTCTTGAGACTATACACCTGTCCAAGAAACACTCGACACCAGGGGCAGCAAACCGTATTCGAGCCCATTCACTGGGTTTGAGGCTAGACTGTCACCAGCGTCCCTGCTAACCCTAATTGAGTGGACTGTGATTTCGATAGGCGCAGCCTGCGTAGGCTCCGTTTCAAACGCTGCTGGCGGCTAAATTCTCATCTTTTCCAGCTGTATTTTGTGTTTAATAGTGCATGCATTTTCCCGAGGTCACTGAGAAAGCATTGTACCACGTTTGTAAAAAAAAGCAATAAAAACCTATAAACTATTTTTGTTGGGTACGCTCGCGACAGAAGGAATGCGACTCGAATGTATAGTTCTAGTTTTTTGTTGTTTTCTTTACGACAAGTATTGACGGCACCGCGCGATTCGCCGCATGTCAAACGACAAAACGCTTAGCTGTCAAAAATAATTCTTTCACGCTCACAAATGACGTGTTTACCAATGGACAGGACATGGACATAGAATTTAGCAAGTGTTAACATTCGAACAATATATTGTACGTACCACACGATGCAGCGTTATCCGAAAAGAATTTATTTGAGAAAGATCTCAAATAACAGTCAAAGTCGACGACAGTCACATCATGACGATCGGACGGAATCCAAGATGACTTTGTTTTGGGGCACGTTTTGAGAAGAGCTTCCTTTTTTCACAACAGCACCAATGCAAAGGAACGAACGCGACTGACACGTTTCCCACCCCAACCCAGAAAACTATTTTTGGAGATGACTGAGGATTCTACGCGGATTATCTCTGGGAGGGGGGAGAACAATGTTCGCAAAATCGCGTCGAGGGCCGTTCGGCGTCCTTCAGCTCCTTCGTTTCCCGTGAAAGCTTGAATGCCAGACACTTACCAGCCTAACGTTTCACAATGGAAGATAACACAGAAAGGGTACGCAGCAGGCATAAAAAAAAATTAAGTGGAAACTTTCAAGAGGGGCTAGAAAACGTCGAATGCAAAACCGCAAAAACGTAGGTAGAGAACCGCGCTGAGCGGGTCATCACAGTCCCAGAGGGTGGCAAAAACTTTCTAGCTGATAGAGGGCGCGAGAGTCGCACCAGCCGCATCAGCATCAGCAACATGGCGGTGGCCTAGAAGCGTTTTTTGGAAAGGTGTAGAGAACCCCGCGGGTTCCTAAGCGCGAGAAGCGAACAACCTTGATATACTTAAGCGAGGAGTAAAATAAATCGTCTTCGGAGCCTCGTTCGAAACCCGTCTACGACGTCGAGGCTTTCGTGATAAAGACCATTAACATCCAGCTACCGATTGCAAGCGACTGCACAAAATCGTTACACTCACGTTGCCAGGACTCGACTCTGTCACTCGCTTCCTTCCGGGCACTCAAGAATTGATCCGTGACGTCATACGGGAGGAGCTCTGAAACCTGCTGCGTGCTGCCGATTACCCGGCCTCTCTCGACATCGCCTAAATGGTACAACGGAAATTCGAGCTAGCAGTTCAGCTGTGGGCTTCCATCGACGCAGTATTTTCACTAGTGGAAGCGTCGGTAAAGTAGGCCACGATTGCGAGGAGACCACCAGCAGTGATCACCCAATCCTCGTCGCCGCCTCGAGAGGGACACACTGAAGCGAGGGTTTGCCGTCACAAAGACGAGCAGGAACAGTGCCCCGCGCGAAACCACCTGCGCGTAGATGACTGACGTGTGGCGAACGGCCGGCCACCAGCCGCTGTGCAACCACTGCGGGAAACTCACCGCATCTACTGCCGTTACCCCTACCGGCAACTAGGGCTTCGTTGCTTCCGCCCCAAACAATCCAGGCTCTCATTATGGAGAAGGAACACGGAAGATCGACCAATAATTGTGACGACCTCAGACTCCTCCGCCGCCGCGTCGTCATGGGTTCATGTCATTGTCGCCACGATATCTACCTTCATCGATGCACTGTCCCAATCGAAAGAAGCTCTCGTCCCTCCCCCCTCACTGGGCAAACTAAAAGCTGCAAAATCTACAGGTAGGTATGACAAAGACCAGCGAAACAAAGAACCTGCACGAACGCCGAAGTGCTCTCGCGAACAACGACAGGCATCAACACGACGCGTCTGAAAGTGACGGAAAATCTCTGCGTCATCATTGAGGGTAACGACACTTAGGCACTCGCGGACACAGGCGCGGACTGCTCTCTTATGAGTAAGAAGCTCCCAAATCACGACGCTGTGGGTTTGTCAACAAATTTGAGCCCCCATAGAAACCTTATTACACCCGTCGGAAGGTGAACTGTGCGTGTTGAGATCCACGGTGAGATATTCCCCGTGAAATTTACCGCACTACATCCTACAGGAGACATCATTCTTGGTATGGAACTTTAACGACCTAGGAGTGAACCGCTTCAGGCCAGAAAAAAATGTCCTCACACGGGAGGAAGGCAGATGATGGGATCCGCTGTCTGAATTATCGCCGACCACGTGAGCCTGCTGCCGCGATCAAGTGTTTTCGTAGCCGTCGTTAAAAAGACAGTCACTTACAATAACATTTTTCTCGAAGGCAACGTTCAGCAGTTTCAATAAAGAAGAATAGGCGCCGCAAGAGGCATTACAAAACTACAGGACGGACGCACTATGGTAAGTGTGAATAAATTTTCTACAGGAGGCGCAGCATCTGACAAAGCGTGCCGCTTTGGGTAACGTCGAGAAACTCCGCCACACCACCGTGGTCACCGCAATTTATGAAGGAACCACGCCATCACGCCAGGACAATACGCTGCTACCGAATCTCGACTTTAAGGAGTTTTAGCGAGTCGTTTTGACACAAAGGTTCGCCCCAAACGCAACTCCGAAACCACAACGTGTGAACGCGCGAGTCTTCGGGACTTCCGAAGGCTTTTCTAGTTTGTTTCTCCCACTACGGCCGGTGCAGTCGCCTCCGAAACGCAGGGAGACCCACTCACGGCTCTGGTAAAAAAAGATGGTCGTTGGTTAGGTTACTGACTATGCCGGCCCTGCCGAGCGTTCCGCTTAGGACACCGGGGGGTGACTTGCCATCATGTTCATCTGCTTCCTTTTAGAGGTAGAGCCAGGTCATTTAGAGAAGTGCTCACATTGGCAGTCGATAGAGAAGTCTATAAACTACGCATGCTTGTAAATTTTTGTGATCTGCGGCTGACTTGCAGCCGTGGCGGCCGCAAGCAGACGAATTGATTTGGTTTGACGGCACACAATGTGATCGATAGTTCAAGTTCAACAGGACGAAGGCACATCACTGTACTTTTGCGGTAGTTCAGTAAATCCTTCCTCCATTTGGATTCGCAGGTCTTGAAATTCCGACCAACAAATGTTACGTCGGCCGCCTCGTTTACATCAGTCCTACGGCGGAAACACAACCACGGATTTGCACGCTGCATAATATTTCACCTGTGTACTAGTAGCTGGCGCAGCAGGTCAAACGTAATCATCGTCATTCTTTACAGTGTTGCGTCAGTTTTACTATTCGCTAAAATATGCTGAATTGCACGTATGGTTTCATGGAACGAACCAGCTGTACCGTTACCCATTTCTAATTCGTGTGCTCTAAATGTGACCCACTAAAACTCCGCATTAACCCGGAGCTTCCCTTAACGAATCAACTGCGGTTGATGAACCTCTTCGCAAAATTCAGCGACTATTTTTCGACGTCGTCGAAGGCGCTCTAAACGGTAGTTTTGATGCATCGTTTCGTTAACAACGACGACGCGTTCCTGGTGCATCGGCCGCCGTACCGGGTCTCCTTAAAAGAAAGAAAGGACATAGAGGAGCAAGTTGAAAGAATTCTTAAAGACAGCATTCATCCTTCAAGCAGGTCGTAGGCCTCTCCTGTCGTACTGGTCAAACAAAAAATGACGGAACGCCTTGATTTTGCGTGGACTCGTTGACGCTCGACGCAGTGACAAATAATGACGTCTACCTACTCCTCCGCATTGACAACACACTCGACTGGCTGCGCCACTTGAGATAGTTTTTCGTCGATTGATCTGAAGGACTACTCATATATCAAAGTCGGCGAACGGGACCAAGAAAACACTAAATTCGATGCATTCAATGGACTCTTAAAGGTGCGTTTATGTGCGCTCTGCTTTGAGTAATGACAATTGGCTATGTTGTTTCGATTTTTTGTGTTTTTTAATGCGATAGCCGTAGATCGCTCATTTCGACAAAAAAAAACCTGTTGGTGTCTTTCCTCTTTCAGGGCCTCGGAAGAGGGATAAGAATGGGTAGAGGGTGACGCGTGAGACGCTCCCATTGGTTTGAATCGCTGATGTCAGCACGGGTCAACCTCTGCCTCTCACCTGGCGCTGACAAACTGACGAACATTGTCGGGATTTTGGTAAAACAAGTCCTTTCGTTTTCGTCGACGTCACGTGCACAGGTGGTGCGTAGTCAAAAAAGAGGAGGCGCCGCGCAACACCTCATATATAACAAATCCTCAGCGCTGAAAGAGATGGCATCCTCAGTGAATGCCAACATTGAACACAAATTCTAAACGAGTGTGGCGTCAGCGCTCGGCTTCTAGTCAAGTGTTAGCCGAACGTTGACGCAATCATCTTGTCAAATTTGTGTCCAACTTTGGCCTTCTCTGATGACGCCATTTCCTTCAGCACAACGGCTTTGTTATCTCGGAGGTGTTGCGCCATGGCGTGGCGAAATGCGGTCGTGCTTATTCGCCGGTCTGCCGTTGCCGGTTGATCTTCGCTTTGGGTTTCCCTGGCAGCGGTGCGGAGGGTTGTGATGTGCTTGTGTAGTTAAAATGAAGAATGAGGTTGTCTCCACGAGTGATCTTGAAGCGGTTCATTCCACGAGTGGTATAGATGTGGTTCTTTTTACGAATGATATAGACGACCGAATCCAAAGGCGTGGACGTACATACAAACATGCGGAGTACAGAAAATGGGCTATAAAATTAAAGGAAGATTCATTATTGGATTCTTAGGAAATGCGTTAGCATGAACCTTGGTAAATGCCGCACGAGTTCCCTTTGCGACACGCTAACACGGACCCCGTAATGCAGGCAAAAAGAATCAATACAAATGGAGGAAGCAAAAAGCAACAGAAAAATGAAGAGAATTCCCAGAGACAAAATTTGGGGACTCAGCATTAGTGTTTCCAAAGAGGGACCTGTGTGGCGTTTCCAAAGGTCATGCTAGCGCACTTCCTAACAATTAACCAATAGACATATTGTTAAATTACCCAAGCATCAACGACAAGGCAGGGATTGGCGTTACTCGCTCCACACGCCCGACGCCTTCCCCGTATAAATTATTCGAAGTAAATAACTAACATAATGCGTTGACGAACGCGCGTGCAAAATGCAATTTGTTTTAGGCCTTTGCTTTAGAAAAGTTACTACTGCTTTGGCCAGCACGTGCGGCGTGTGGAACACCAATTCCTGCATCCTTCTTGATGCTTGGTTAATTTAGCAATAGGTCTATTTAGGGTTCCTTCATATGCGCTTTACTTAGGGTAGAGACATCTGGACATTTCGTCCCACGCTTTTATTTTTCTCTTTTTTCAGAAGCGTGTGAAAGAGCGTGTCACTGCACGCGTTCGTGGCACTGACTGTGCTATGGCGACATTTTGTTTTCGTCGATTTCTTTGTATTTTACCAGTGAGCTCGTGCTGTCGGCGTCGGGTACTACAAAGGGTGGCATCACCCTAAACAGAAGGACATTATTGCACCCTAGGTCTGTTTATATTCCTGTAATATTTATTCTCAAGCACGTGAAAGAGCGTGTCCTTATACACGCTTGTCGCGCAACTGTACTACGGCGATATTTTCTTTTCGTAAATTTCTTTGTATTTTCTCTTGTGAGCACGGGCTGTTGGCATCGAGTACTACAAAATACACTATCACCCTAAACAGAAGGTGATTTAGGAACCCTAGAATTCTAGGCTGTAAGAGTGTAAAATGTCCTCTGTACGCGTGCTCGCGCAGCAGCCGCGTTCTTGGTGCCTGAAGAAAAGGCGAGCCGCTTGTCCTGAGCTAGTTCCCAAATAATGTAGACGTTTGATTACTACGTGCTGCGGAAACCCCATGTTTATCTGAAACCGATGAACCTTGATGTCTGCTATGGAGATTCTAAAACCTGCAGAGAAGTCATCGTTGTTATCCATTGTCGCAGACATCTGGAAACCGTTCATTCAGCGTGCGGAGCTGCTTCTTGAAGTGGCGGTGTCTGCCCAGGCCGTTCGAACAGGCAAGCCCAAGTTGGCCATCTTGCTGCGTATCACAGGAGCTGAAGCGCTAGATATCTTAACACCTTCACGCTCACGAAAGACAAAAATAAAAGCTAAGCCATGGTGGTTTAGAAGTTCCAGGAATACTGCAGGCAGAATGTTAACAAAACCTCCGAGGGCCATATCTTTCGCAAGACGCCGCTGGCGCAAAACCAGTCATTGGACCATTTCTGGCGTGAGCTTAGACCACGGGCGCACTCCTGTAATTTCAGCGTGGTAACGAATTTGTTTCTTAGATACCACATTGTGAATAACGTGAAACGACAGGCTGCGGAAACGCCGGCTCATGTCGCTGACGCGACGCTCGAACGGGAAACAAGTGTGTGCAGGGCAGCTGATGAATCTTCAGAGCAAAGCGAAGATCTGGCTTAGTCAACACGCTAGACGAGTAGAGCAAATAATGCCACGCAAAAGAGGAAAATCATATCAAGACTGGATTGTAAGGAATGCCACTAGCTTTACCCACCACGCCAATGTCCAACATTTGGCAAGATATGCAATGCATGCAGAAGAAATCATTACCATGATTTGAAAAAAAAACACAGAAGACGAGGACAGTGGAAGAAAACACGCACGACGTAAAAGCGCTCACTCTTAACTGATATGCATCTGTAAACCTCAGGAAACACGTACACTCACACACGAATAAAAAACAAAAAAAAACATCCCTGTTGTATCGGCAAATACAGAATTGCGTCCGGACACGGCAACATTCCAACTCGAATTGCCTTTAATCACGCGCTCTTCATCTTTCAATAACATCTCCTATTAATGATGATGATTGTGTACAGTAGCGACACAGCATTTTTACCTTCGTAAAAATATTCACATTATTTACACAACATCCAACAAACAAAACACTCCAATACCACACTTCGTAGTACATGAACTAGACAGGAGCCACTCTCTTTCGTCCGCACCTCCGAGGTTTCCATTATCGGTGTTTCTGGTGTTGACTTAGCCGAAACATCTTGCTGTTCCGGGAGGTTTTCTGTGTTGACGTTCTCTTGTAATCCTGTAAGAGTATCTTTCTCTTGTAAGCCCTCAGTCGGCTGTCATAGTATTTTAGGTAGAGCATCCACCGTTGGCCTGGAGCCTGGGCTCCTTGATGTAGTAGGACTCGTAAACGCAGGATTGGCTTCTTCCGGCACTTTTGAAAATTTGGAGGCATTCCATAATTTACCGTTGTCCAACAAGAATGCGTTGGTGCAAGAGTTCGCAATATCTTTTTTTTTTTGGCGTAGAGAATTAAATATCTCCCTTGTAACGACGCGAGGATAATTTCCCTCGCACCGCTTCACCGGGCTGAAGCTCGCGCGCCTTTGCACGTTGCCTCTTATGGGTGTAACTTTTCAGTTTCATTTGCTGTCTTTCCATTTTCACTCTGAGCTCCTGCTTGGCCTCCCAGAATTGTCCGACCACTGGAGGAGGAACCAAGCCAGTAGCATTTAGCTTTGTTCTAATATTCCGACCATGCAAGAGTAGGCTGGCGTGGAACCGGTGGATCAATGAAGTGTTGCCATATAAACTCCGAGGTATTATGTGAGTGCCGCTTGCAACGGACGTTCTTCTACGCTTGCAACTTGAACAAAACTTTTAAGTACTGGGTTGAATCTTTCAACCACTCCATTCGCTTGAGGCTGGTATACAGACAAATTGAGCTGACGAATTCCTCTCTTTCGAAGAAAGTCCTTGAAAGGTGTTGAAATGAACTGAGTGCCGTGGTCAGTGACCACCTCTAAGGGAACCCTTCTCTGCTGAGTTCTGAACGCAAGGAATATTATCAGGGTGGTGCTAGTCACGTTGCCTGCAAATTCCACCTCTGTCCAGCGTCTCTAGTAGTCCACGACAGTTACCATGAAACTGCAGCTTTGTGGAGCACGCTTGAATGGTCCGACCACATCTATCCCCGATTTCTCTCATGGACTTGAAGGTAAGAGAACTGGCTGAAGTGGTGTTGCAGATATCTTTCCGGACTTGTCAGCAGTCTGACACACCGCGCATTGTCGGATGGCACGTTCCACTACTGCATCCATTCATGTCCGGCCAGTAGAGCAGACGTTGGCGTTGCTTTGTGCGCACCATTCCTTGATGATCATCATGAGCCAGGTCGATGACCTTCCCGCTTAGTGCGGAAGGCGGAACGACCCTATCCTCTTTCATCTCGGACAACTTTTAACTGATCTTAGGGTATGGCCATAGTTGTCGTCCAGAGAGGCTTTTGATGGCCAGAAACTCCGCACTGCAGTCAAAATTTTCTGCGTGCAGATTTTCTTGGTCGTCTCCTGTAGATGTTCAAGTTTAGAGGTGCAGTTGGTGACATAACATACAAAATCTTCCTCTTCGTGTTTTGGATGTAAATCTGGGAGTAGCAATCGAGAAAGGGCGTCTGCAATGACGTAGTCTTTTCCGTTTTTGCACGTGACGTTAAAACTGGAGCTATACAAGGGTGCCGCCCATCTCGCAATTCTCAGCGGTTCATGACCCGTTCTTTGGGTACTAAGCAACGTTACCAGAGCTTGGTGATCTGTTTGTAGAGTAAACTGGCCACCCTATAAGTATAAGTGCCAGTGTTCAATGGTCCACACGCATGCAAGAACCTCACTGGTGTTCGTACATGTAGTTGGGCTGCATTTGTTTCAGCACCGGCATTGTCAATCTGCACCACGCGTGAGCTGCTTGGTGCACTTCTTTATTGTCGGCAGACTGACTCAAAGTGTTCGCATTTAGGCCGATTTTCGGCATTACACTTTTCCGTGCCTCGCATTTTTATAAATTGGCCCAATACTGTGCTGAGCCACATCTGTAGCATGTCCATTTGTTCGGTGAACCATGGTTGAAAGCACTTGAACCAGCTTGGCTAGTTTTTCCAGTCAACTCTGGCTTGGTATAGTGCACAACCTGAAGTGGAGTAGAAGTCCTGAGTTGGCATCCATGAGCTGGCTTTCCTTTCTGCTTTGCTTCCCCTGATGAACCAGTAGAACAGTTTTGCCCAAGCTGAGCGCGAAGTCCTCGAGCAGAAGACGTTTTGGTACCTCAGGTAGAATAACCTTGTCAACCAGTTGGTCGCGTAGAGCCTCATTCAGAGTCGTCCCGAACTCGCATGTGGTGGCAAGACCTCTCAAGGCTGTGACGAACTTCTCGACACTCTTGTCGGGTATTTGGGCTCGCTGTCGAAATTTTCTTTGCTCGGGTACGACGTTGCATGTCTCGGCATATCTCTTCTCCACCGTAACAATTAAAGAAATGTAAGCATCCAGTGTAGATGGTGATTTGCCTTGGCCTACATCCTAATCCACTGTGATCGTAGTGGGCATTGAAATGGAAGCGAGCGTGCTTGGCTGCAGTCTGTCGAAAATGCGCTGCCCCTCTGTGCCTAACACGTGGATCACCATAGCCTTTTTTGGTTCAGATATGAACTTGCCGGCGTCCACGACCATCAGTGAATTCTCGAACATCCGGCGTAATTGCTTCTACGGTACGGGAGGCTTGCTAGGTTTTTCTTGAAACGAAGGTAACGGCGGAAGGCTACCGGTGGTCATCGTAGAGCAGATCGTAGGACGACTGAAACAGCGACGGCTATGCTCGAGATCGCAACATCCTCGTTGCCAAAACTATGTTGTAGCGGCAAGTAGAAAAATGCGTCCGGACACGCCGACGTTCATACTCGAACTGCCTCCATTCACGCGCTCTTCATCTTTCAATAACACGTCCACATCATAATGATGATTATGTACCATAGAAAACAACAATCCCGATGCCAGACTGTTTATGTGCACCACACTTTTCATTTTTCTGTGTTTTTGCTGTCCGCGTTTGAAGCACATTTCGCTTAGGCTCAGAACGTTATCGTTGAGCGAAGAAAGTTCATCACGGGAGTACAAGCTCCGGGGGGAACTGTCATCGAATGTCCTGGGGCTTTCAGATGCCTGACATTGTTTCGCCGGATGGTAATTTTTCGGAGAGCAGCCTCGCTTAAATATTCATTCCGGGGATCCGCACGACAGAGGTGCAGGGATCGTTTAATCAGAGGGTCCGGCGGAGCTAACGCCCCTTGACTCAAGCGTGCTGTGCACATGGCGCAGCAGTTCGAGCGGATGTCTGTTAATTGCGATCTCTTTTAATGGTTGTCGGTATATCAGGGTTTGAACGCGCCGCACTTCGTGGATATTGTCCAAGATGGCGGCTTGCGAGGTTCGCTGGACGAGCGGGCATGCCGGCATGTCAGGAAGGCTTCCCGGCCTACCCCGCGGAGGCGCGAGAGCCCTACTTCCCCTGCTGCTCCCCTTTCCCGTCGCGCCGAGAGTCGAGAGAAATACTTTACTAGGGGAATGCCTTCCACTCCGCTCATTTGCATTAGACACAACGCCTACAGCGCCGAATCCAGCCCTGACGGAGAGGAAATCCGCGTCAGTTGACGCGCATGAGCATCATAATGTTAGCGGCACACAGTTATTACAATAAACGCTAGAGGCTCAGCTGGCGCAACTATCTACGAAACTTCCGGTTGCAAACTGAAGCAGACAGTAAACAGTCTACTTTTCCAGTCTCCCTATATATTCCCATGGGAAAACGTACTTTATATTTTTCTCTACGTCAGGGAATAATAGAAATCAGCGTAGTTTCTTTACTTGTACCGGGTACTATGCGGCTTTATTCACATTATAAAAGTGTAATTTATTTTGTTAATGTGTTGTTTTATTGCTGAGCGATGTTTAAGTTAGCAAAAATTCAGGCCGGGGTCTATGTTCTACAGCGTGATATGTCAATAAAAACATGAAAAATGTTTACAATTCTTTTTAACGCCGAATCAGAGAAGGATGGAAGGGTATGAAAGGAAGGGTCTGTGCCTCCTTATTCCCCGCTACATTTAGCGGAATATTGGCAATATTAGATGTGTGGATGTCACGTGACGTCACGTATGACGTCATACGTCAAGTGACGTCACACGTCACTTGTTTCCCTTAATGAAGTCGCACGTGGCGTCACGAAAGTAATGTTTTGACGTTACCTTAGTGACCCTCACGGGGGTTACCCTGACGGAGGTAACCCTCACAAGCGTTACAATCACAAGGGTTACCCTTAAGAGGGTAATCCCTCACAGGGTAACCCTTAGCGAAAAAGAGAGTAATAAAAGTATACTCGCCATACTTCTAGTATACTGTAAGGCAGGGAGCGTAATAGAATACTACAAAAAGTAGAGTAGTAGTATATGGTATACTGGAGTCCTTTCATGATCCAAGCATACTTGTCAAGTATGTTTAGGTTATATAAGCACTAGCCTACTTCAAATACGCTCTAAGCATCCGCCGACACTTCAAAAATAATTGAGGTGCGCCATTAGTATTGTTTAGAACTATAGAAGTAGCGCACTCCCGGTAAGCACGGAATCGTCTTCAACGCACATCCAAAGCGTTCGGTATCTATACACTGTTAATCTGGTTCCACTTAGGTTCCAGTTAAGTCCCGCATAAGGCTGGCGTTCCACTAATTTTGACTAAGTCCTGGCAAATCTTAGCGGATCAAACGGTTTTAAGTGGAACGTTTGTTCTTTTCTTTCTGTAATTGTTTTTTTTTTAGATAGAACACGCGCATTTAGAGCAGGCTGATCACCTGTTCCGCCTAAACTTGTTCCAGGTACTAAAACACTTCGTCCACTTAAACTCTTCGCAGTATTTTTTAAAAATTAATTTGCGACTTTGTTCCACTTATTGGTGAGTGCGCAGAAACACACCAGAAAAGATGGAAGCTTTCGTTTTTCAAAATTTCCTACTTTCTTGAAGACTTGGACTCATGTACGAGTCTCTCCTCTGTCTAAAACAGTATAATCTTGAGCTTTCCGCTTTAAGTGCAAAAGTTTTCATTTGAAAATCGCATAAGTTTTATGTCGCCGGCTATACGTGCGCAAATCGTCGTCATACCATATAAAAAAAGACATATATTATTTGAATTGGTTGTATCAGACTTTCGATCTGCACAGTCAGGAGCAAAAGGTTACGGGGCACGGGAGCGCCAGCCGAAAAGACTGGCTGCGCTTTCCCACGGCGCGTTGCCGCTCTCAAGACTCGCGCTCTTGCGCATGCGCTTCCTTTCTTGTTCGCGGTCGTGCTTTTTTCGCTCGCTTCCGTTCGACACCTACGAGATAAGAGGGCACAGCGCAAGGTGGCGCGAAATGTTATCGTAGCATGCGCGAGCTCCGTCATTCATCTAGGTGGCTCAGGCAGACGCGTGGCATGATATGGCTGTCATAGCGGCACCTTGCGCTGGTCCCGGTTATCTCGTGCGCGTCGGGTGGAAGCGAGCAAAAAAGACGACTTCGAGCACGAAATAAACCACATTCTCCAAGCGTGAATCTTGAGAACGGCCGCACGCTGCCAGAAGGCGCAACCAGTCATTTCGGCTGACGTTCCTGCAGCCCCGCAAATTTTTGCCGCCGACTGTACATACTGTATTTGAACTGACCACATTGGTAATCAAACTGCTGAAATCGAGGCAATCAAGGCGTCAGACTTCTCGAGGTATGTCCGAAGGGTGATATTTGGAAGAACAACGGATGTTCACCCTATTTGCGGAAGTGGCCCATTGGCGTCTGTCTTAATTCACGACCGGCAAAAAGAAAGCTCAATCAATCAATCAATCATTTAATCAATCATTCAATCAATCAATCAATCAACTAGTGTTTACTGCAGAGTTAAAGAAGAAACACTGGACTTCGCGCTGGCATATTTCAATAATAATAATAATAATAAAATCATTTAGTGTTTATTACTGTGTCCAGGGACATCCAATTGGTCTACTTACTGGCGTAGTTCAATAAAACGCACAGAGAGATACATGCTTCCGCGCGCGCAGACGCACACATACACGTAAGCACGTACGCACGCGTACACACTCGCAAACGCACGTACGCACGCACGCAGACGCACAAGCACAAACAAGCACAGGCGCACGCACAAACAAGCACACGGACGCATCTACCCGCGCACACGAACACGGGCAACGCACACACGCACGGAAGCGAATACGATGCACGAAACCTGTCTTGAGATAGTTTCGGTTTTAGACTGAAAAAGAAAACCTAAAGTTTAGATAAATCCAATGAGACTAAATATTGGTTAATTTTTTTCCAACAATGTAGATACATTATTATTAGTAATATATATTAATTTGCTTAGTTTAGTTTTCAAAACAAACAAAAAAGAGACTTTTGAAGACTGTGCAAGACCATCGCTACTGTGATCAGCTTCCGTTTGGCTGCCGTTGCTACTGACCGTTGGGCAACATTACTAAAACCCTCAGTTTGGGAAACTCACCCTCGAAACGTGGGCCACTGGCGTCCACCGAGACCGAGCTAATTGCGATTACTGCGCCACCCTTTAGCGACGAGTTGAAACATACGGAAGAGATATGCCGAGACATGCAACGTCGTAGCGGAGCAAAGAAAATTTCGACAGCGAGCCCAAATACCCGACGAGAGTGTCGAAGAGTTCGTCACAGCCTTGAGAGGTCTTGCCACCCCATGCGAGTTTGGGACGACTCTGGATGAGGCTCAACGCGACCAACTGGTTGAAAAGGTTCTTCTACCTAGGGTACAAAAACGTCTTCTGCTCGAGGACTGCGCCCTCAGCTTTACATAGCTACTGCGAGATGGCCCTGCAAGATCGCGCCTCCGGCCTTTGCCTGACTTGACGTGCAACCGTGCATTTCCCGGAGTGCCACCGGCCCTTGACCGACTTGATGTGCAACCGTGCATTTCCAGGAGTGGACGCTGCGGGAGAAATGGCTGCGTTGCAATCGCCATTAGCTCGGTTCTCGAGTACGGATCGGAGCTACTTTTTTTAAAGCGGGCTTTATGGCTGTTTCCCAACTGAGTGGTTCTAGTATCGTTACCGTTGGGGTTCAGCAGGCTTAGAGAATCGCTTCCTTTTTACGTTTTAGCCCTTTCAGCAGATATTTCAGATATCTTCTTCACGAATACCTGTGTTCAAGAATAGCAAGCAATGACTGAGACCTGGGAGACCAACGCAAGTCGCGGACAGCCAATGATCGACTACTGCTGCGAGCACCGGTAAGCAATGTTATTTAGTTTCAGCGAAGTGCGCCGCTGTTTCAAACTTGGTCGTGTACCATATGCTTGCTAAGCTATGCTTGATTCTAACAATGTTTCTGGCCGGTGTTCTTTGGTTTTTGAAAAGAGCGTACCTCCTTCAAAACGTATGGCTCCCTCCGCAGTGTGAGAAAGATTCGCGTGCGGCAGAACTGAGAGACTGTTTTGGGCGCCGTTCTACGACGTTCGTTCAACGACACTTTTGCGGAGCGTTCAAGTGCTGTCTGACGGCAGTTCAAGCAATCACAGGTCATGCTAGTTCTGACGTGTGGTCCCAAGAGCCTCTAGCCACCGATTTGTTTCATAAAGCGGGAGCGAGGAAAACATTACAAGAGCGAGGAGCACGATTTCTGCCTCTGCTGATACCTGTGCCGTAGAGAGGCGCGGTCTCTTTGCCTATGCCGAAGTGGCACGCTTTCCAAGTTTACGATTGTGTGATGTAAATAAAGTGAGCTTGGATGTCACGTTTTTTGTGGCGGTGAAAGCCGCTTCAAAAAGCAGAGCAGCTAGAACAAGCAAAATCATGAACAAAAACAAAAAGGACCTGAATATTTGATGGACATGAAAGACTACCAACGTACCAAATCGCCCAGTTATTCTTTCTGTCAAAGAATGATAGCCAATAAAGGAACAACTATTGTGTTTCCCCTCTGTTCTATATTTTTTCAGGTACACGCAAAACGTTGGTGTCTACATCAAAAAGAGTGGAATTGACATGTTCCCGCAGGGCTGCCAGGCATGACTGAGTTTGGCGGGACAACTTGCAACCTATGGGAACCTGGGGAACTGCACCACAAGAGTAAGAGTGACAACCACTCTACACTTCCTCAATAATGGCACCATAAGGAAGGGGTAAGCTGCCCCCAAAGTAAATGCAATGACAGGTGGGTCGTTACAGTCAAGCCCTATACAAATGATACCAAACAACAGAATACATTAACATTTATTAATATTAAAAACAAAGAATGGGAATTCGCTCAGACAAGAATGAGCATATTCTTCACAATTTATTTTTCATAATTGACAACCAACTGGTCTAATCATCAGCGCTAACCAACAAACGTATGCCGCTATTTTTTCCTCTGCATTAACACTAGGCTCACAGTTGAACCCTACACTAATGAACAAATAAAAAAAACGGGTGGAAGCAAGGCCCGGAGCCAGGATTTTGATTCGGCAGCACCCATGACAAGATGCTATATGAGGGGGATGGGGAAGAGGAGGCCCCAGGAAAATGGAAGACTTCGGGGTTAAGGGGGGGTGGGCGACCATGACCCCCCGCCCTGGATACGTGCCTTGTGCAAGCTAGCAAGGACAAGCTAAACAAGATTAAATTATTCAAAACGGGTTCTTTAAAGGATTGAAGAAAATGCAAAGAACTGTCACACACCGAGGAGTTCTAATGAACATAAAATTGATTGGAGACCCAAAAGAGGAAACAGGGGAAGACACAAAGACACACTTTACATTTTCTGTTCTGCTTACCACCACTCTGCAAAGAGAATTTCTTTCTGGACCATACAGCGGTATACTGTTCACAACCCCTAACATACCCAAGGACAGTGAACGCAAAGGAACAACATACTAACGTCTGGGTAGATGTGATTAAACAAACAACAGGGAATGCCCTTGAGTTTTCAACCTAGGAAGTAAATATTATCATGCACAACATCGCTTTCACAAACAGACAGGAATCACACTTGTTTTTAAAATAAATATAGGCCAAGAAACTGTGTTTACTCGACGGCAAAACACACGGGAGGCGTTCGACAGGTTTCTAGGTTTCATCGTTGTTGATTCTTTCAGTATAGAGTTGTGGTTATTCTCTTTCGTCAAAACCATTTCAGTAATGTTTCATAAGGGCACAAAACGTTTACATTAGGTTATGTATTTTTACACAGTTAAAGACAGATTATTATATTTCTGCAATGTTTATGCTAAGTTCAACCGGTCGTTGATGCAGGGTTTTGTCGTAAACGCTTCACAAATAAAGAATCTCCATCTATAAGTGTGAAACGTTTTATGGAATAATTGTGTGCCTTTATTATAGTTCTCTACTGAAAGAGCTTTGAACGAAGGAAATGACGATTAGTTTAAGCTGAAATAATCCAATAAGAATAATAAAGCATGAATATGTGTTGAATAAGACTGCTATGTTTTGTCTCTCAGTGTAAGAAGTTACTGGATTTGTAATTTTTCTGAAGAACCAGCTTTGGTGTCTGTCTGTTCTTGGAAGTTGGAGTTTTTGTATGATGATTTTTATTCCATAGGTTTTAAGCTGAACGCTTGTTTTTGTAGGTTAAAACTGTATTTTTTTTTTATCACATTTACACAAAGGTTAGTAGGTTGCGTCTTTTTATCCTCGGCCCTTGGGCATGTTAGGGTCGTCTCCATTCGTGGATAATGAAAGCTGAAATGACTGCGTAATGACTGCAATATACTGGTGGTTGTGCCTCGACACGAGTAGCTAAAGCAGCAGTGAAAGGTGGTATGAGGATGAGTGTGCCATGGCCCAGCCTTGCGACCCAGCTTGTTTCTTCGTGTTTAGCAGCACTCCAATGTCGCTCACCTTCACGTGTTTCTACCAACTACCCATGTTGTCATTGCTTCAATTATATCGTCCTGTGTCCTTTGTCCCAGTCAAATAATATTGCCAGTTGCCTCAACAGTCTCACATAATCTCAACTATAAACAAGCCTAGAAAAAGCACGTGTGCAGCTGACCGTGTGTAGCAACCTCCAGTTTGCCTGCGGATCAGTCTGCTTGACGTATATTTTTAAGGGGGCCCTACCAAAAAAAAAACGCTTCAAAAATAAACCGGAATGAATCCGGAATTTCAATCCGACATATGGGCCCCAGATTTCCGGTTTGCCGGTTTCCGGATCCAATTTTCCGGATCCCGCCAAACCGGATTTCCGGTTTGCTGGGATCCGGAATTTCAATCCGCCATATGCGCCCCGGTTTGCCGGTTTCTAGAAATCCCGCAAACCGGATTTCTAGAAACCATTAAATGAACCGGAAATAACCAGTCCGGAAACCCAACCGCAATTGGTTGAAGCAGAAGCTGAACTGTATCTGGCCAATCCGTAGATCTTCACCGGAGTGGGTCTAACCGTATATTAAACCATATCAGACAACACCGGAAAATAATAGAAATAGTTTATTAGAGTGAGATACCTACTTACGAATATCCACAAAATATACAATTTACTGCTATCCCACACCGCCAAACGTGTATTTACGTAGATATATCTACAGAATATGCCACAGACCAATCTTTATTGGCCTGGTTCGGAATTGGTCATTCCGACAAATATGTATGCTACAAAGATAGAATTCAGGCAATCACTAGTTAGAAAACATTTTAACATAGTCGACGTTGGAAAGTCGCAGCCCTTTGGTGGGATTGGTTGTCGAGGGAGCAGACAGGGAATATGGTTTGCAAAAATGATTTATACATAAAAGCGCCAAATCTCCAAACTAAGCACTTTCCTCATCAAAAAAATGATAAGAAACAAAACTGTAATATCACACGGACAACCATTAAAATTAAAAATGTAAAAGCACACAGACACCTATTAAAATAAAACAAACGGGAGGCGACAATTAAGCTGTAAACTACACGAAAGTTCCAGTCGTTGATTCTCACTCACAGATGTCACAGTCCTCCTCTCTGGTCGAGCACAGCAGTTTTGACATGGGCTTGCTTGCTAGCCTTGTCGTTGAAGTCCTTCCTTGCACCGTGCGATGTTCAAAGCCCCCAGTCGCTCCTCGCTGGCCTTGTTTTTCCGTTCGGTTCCCAAATCATCCCTTGTGACCATGTACATTGCACACACACACACACAGACACAATGGTTCGCCGGAGGCAATACAAGATGAAAAGGTCATTACTGCTCCTCGAACACGACGAGGTCACCTCTGTTTCCCGGACTAGAAAATGAAGAGGGCATCATATCTTTAACTAAACCGTTGAAAAAGGAAAAAAAATTACCACATAAGTAACAAAAACAAAAACACGAAGGACTAAATCATGAGAAAAAATGAAATAATGAACACACAAGTAAAAAGAATAAGCACACGAAGGACTTACACAGACAGCCATATTTGGTCAATTAACAAGAATGTTTAATTCTGGTGAAAAATATTCCTGCTGCACTAAAAATCACCAATATGGTGTGTAAACTAGGCGACCTTGAGCAAAGCAGGAATATTTGTGATCATAATCAAATATCATTGAGAACTCAAAAAGCGTGGCTGCCTGCGTAAGTCTTTCGTATTACTATTCTTCTGAATTCTGTATTCATTATTGTGGCTGCTCAGGACCAGGCGGAACTTGGTGGTGCTTTTTGCATTCTCACCTTACTTCGGAAAGCTTCGTACCCATAGAAAGAAGCACTATGTTCTCTACATAATCCCACCCCTCCTCCTTAGAGATACCATCCGTGTATGCTGTAATTGGAACCAAAAAGACAATAATCAGCACAGCATACACATTATTAACTACATTGTTTTGTAATAATTTTTCTAAATAGGCTCCTGGCCCAGGACCAAAACAACACGACTTTTTTTGTGGGATGTATAGTTTTGGCACAAACGATTTGGCCCGCATTTCGCTAAATATCTACTCTGTATAACCTTAAAATGCACCATTAAAATTTCGGTGCACTTTACACCACTATTGTGCTTCCTATGTGCATGACATTTAAAATCCAAATCCGCGAACACTTCACTATAATTTATGCTTATTAAGCCGTGTGCTTTATGTGGGGCCTTTAAGTTCAAAGCATCCAAAGTGCGCGTCCGTCTGCGTTCGCACAGTATACAGAAGAGGGGAGAATGCGGCCGGACAACGGCTTTCACTCCTTGCAGCATATAGCTCGAGGATTCTCTAAAGTTTGCTTATAGGGGGCATTTCACCACAGAGAACGTACAAAGACAGCTTGTCTTTGTACCTCTTTGCACAGGCAGTATAAAAAACCGATTACATTGCGTGTTTTTTTTTTCGCGCTATTAAACGGTGTGTAATTAAAATCATAGCATCAATGGGACTACACAAGATTGCATTAAAGTTTCCAATTGGGTGTGTTTATACCACACAGCCACTGTGTGTACACAAGTCAACTAGTTCTATAGATACCGCTCAGCACACCACTGCTAGGCTCAATCAGATAAGTGTCGCATTTGCCGAGCTTGAAGTACAGTCGGGATCTATACGAAGTTGAATAAGCAATCGTCGAATGCCCAGTACTGGGAGCATCATGCAGCAGCTGACTAGCTCTCCTTTTCAAATGCCTTGTCAAACAAGTGTGGTAAGTCGTCTGATAAGAGAGAACAGTCACCACGGACAGCACTGAGCAGTTCGATACTCACCTGTTCACCCTCAGATAGATCAAGTCTCTATCTGGCCGAAGTAGCCAGTGTGTGCGCAGCACAAACAGCTGTATTGAAATCTCAAGAAGATGAAAGTTCAGAACAGGCTTGGTAAGGATTCACTTTGCAAGTATGCCCATGCAAATTTCACTTTCTAAAACATAAAAATGCATTTCAAAATGTCACCAGGGCCGGTTTGCTCATCTTGCGGCCGCGGCTGCGGCTGCGGCCAAGAGGGATTTTTCTGCCACGTGACCAGCTCCTTGGGGACAACGAAGTACCCAGCGTCCCTGCCAGATGGCGAGAAATCCGTATCGCTTCAAGAACATAAGCCTAATTTCGCTCGCAGAAACTGACTGCAGGAAGTTTCAACTGGAGTCCAATTGACTGCCCCTTTATTCTGTAAGAGCGGCAGGTAAAGTTCCGGCCAGGGAGGGTAAATGTGAGCCAAAATAAAGAAAAAACAATGGAAGATAAAAGCTGTTGCAGTATGTTTATATACCTCCGCCAGCGCCGGCATCTGGCGCCTTCTGTTGTGGTCGAGAGGTTAGAGCGTCGGTACTTATCGTGGCGTGAAAGTCCCAGGTTCAAATCACGCCAGAAACTCTCTCTTTGTTTGTATTTGACTGCACTCCCACTAAGAACGTAGACAAGGCCCTACAAGCTCTATAAAATTATTGGGCGGGTAGTTTTGACTCACCAGTTCGTTGTTCATGACCTCGGAAGAGCGCATAGATGTCTCTGGCTTTCTTTACCAATTTCCGTCAGGCCTCCTGCATCTGCCGCACACTCCGCGGAAAGTTGACAATATCTTCCCATGCCCGCCTCTTCGTTCGGCAGGTAACTGTGCTGCTGCATTTTTCTAGAATTTGTTGTTTTCGTTTTCCAACTGCTCTAATTAATTCCATTTGTTGATCCAAAGTAATTTTAGGTGTTTGTGTTAGAGAGATGGTTTTCGATGTTCAACCCCGATTCATTTTTGAATTCGGTTGCAATCGTCTGCGATTTTAACTAAAATTCAACAAGTAATGTGTTAAATATTACAAAACCATTGCCACAGCAAAATGTAAACAGGAAAAATATACCTTTTATTACATTCCATGCAAGTAAAAGTATGATCTCTTTTATTTCGGTTTTACTACTTTCTCAGCCGTTTGACTTGCTGCCTTGCCTGTAGGATTTCGCTCAGTCAATACATCCAGAGCTGCTAATCTTTTTTTTTCTTTTTGCTTATTTTGTGGAAGTATTTTTGTTTCTTTTTTTACTTGTCACAACTGCAGTTTTTATTAGAACTAAATAGGCGTTTACTATTATTGAAAGCAGTCATAGCAAGATCGTTGTATATTTAAAAACACATAAATAGTTGCTGGGGAAAGGATGCTTGTTTCGGCTCCGTTGGTGTAAAAGCCATACCGATGTTGTTACCGTTGGTTTCCTTTTTAGTGAACATTGTGAAACGATTGGATTAGCTGCGTTAACTTGACTTGAATTTTTTTTCTCCCTGTGTTTCAATTGAACAGGCGGGACTAACAGTAAAACAGTTTAAGGCGTAGTAGTGCAAGTGGATGATTCGTAAAAAGGATCACAATTAAAAAGTGAGACACGCGCAAAATTACGCAAAAAAAAGTTCCTAGCGCGATTTGAACCCGGAACTACCGACGCTCTAACCTCTCGACCACAACAGAACGCGCGAGCCGCCGGCGCTGGCGCAGATATATAAATGTACTGTAACCGCTTTTATCTTGCGTGGTATTTGTTTTTTATTTATTTTGGCTCATATTTACCCTCCCTGGCCGGAACTTTACCTGCCGCTCCTACAGTATAAAGGGGCGGTCAATTGGACTCCAGTTGAAAGTTTCTGCAGTCAGTTTCTGCGAGCGAAATTAAGCTTTTGTGCTTGAAGCGATACGGATTTCTCCGCAATTAGGCAGGAACGCTCGGTACTTCATTGTCCCAAAGGAACTGGTCACGTGACAGAAAAATACCTCTTGGCCGCAGCCGCAAGATGAGCAAACCGGGCCAGGACAAGCTGCTCTTACATAGCTGTATATACAAGGCAGCTTACCATCAACAAACTTTGCAGACTGCCATGGACCTATCCTCGGCCTAGTCGATGCTAGCATCTGTTCGGCAAGGCTGCACTGATTAGAAAGGTGAAAAATGTGCTGTAGATTATGTGAAAGAAACAAACAAAAGCAATCCTAGAATGCACAACTCGCTAGAGGCACTTACAAATAAAAATCAGAGGTTGGGTCAATTATGTTAATGCTATATACTTGAAACGCGTACCATGAGTGCTGGTAAGATATTTGCTGCCTTCAATCTAGATAAGCTTGTAAATTTACATGCCAAATAACAAATAACTTAAAAGCTGAAATATACTTCGATGGAACTGCAAAAACCGAAGACTAGCTCTGCAAATATGGTGCTATCTAGTACACCATAGATGAGTAGAATCAGATTACAGCGTCCCCCTAAAAGACTGAAGCAAAACAAGTATAGAGTCTGCCGCGCCACTACAAAGAAACGATGGTATTGTGATCTCATGGAGATCTGAGTTCGGAACAAGTTTGACAGGGTTTGGCACGACAAGTATGCTAATGTCATTATTCATTTTTCATATATTTACGGTGACAGTGCAGTGAAACAATCAAACACCAGATACTCAGAAAGACAAGCAAACGCGCTGAATTTATAACTCTTGTGTATTCGACTACTTCAATCTTCACTTCAACGTCTGGATTGACTTTCCAGAACGTGATAAGCAGAAGAAATAGGACAAAATACAAGAAAAAAGTTAAAGAAAAGAAAGAAGAAAAGGAAACGACAAAAGAAAAAAACTAAAGAACTAAACCCTTACAATTCATCCCTCTCCCTCACCACTATCGTTTAGATAGATAGAAGAACCCTTTGGTCGACAGCGCTATAGAAGGACTACTTACACACTTGTCCTTCAGATGCCCGAATCTTTGTGGTTTTATTATTTTTCTTGTCAGTGGGTCTCAAATCCTTCCTATTACGGAACAATTTTCAAAATGTCATACGCAACCACAATCCTGACAGTAGATTCTCAAATGTCCAGCGACGACTCGGTGGGTATTATAAAAATTCTCCCTTAACAATCATTCAAACACCTGCCAGTCTGTCCTACATACTCCTTACTACGCTACTTACGTAGACCAGACTGCCTGGTGTTTGAATGATCGTTTAAAAGAGCATTTTTATAACACCCACCGAGTTGCCACTGGAAATTTGGAAAACCACTGTCCGGATTGTGGTTGTGTAGCACGTTTGAAAATTGTTCCGTAATAGCTAAGAGTCGAGAACCATTGACAAGAGAAATAATGGAAGCGCAAAGAATAGAGCATCTGAAGAACAAGTGTGTAAGCAGTCCTTCTATAGTGCTGTTGACCAAAAAGCTCCAATTTCTATATTAAGGATAGCAGTAAGGGAGAGGGATGACTTGTAATGGCTTCCTATTTCGTTTTTTTTTTCTTTTTTTCCTTGTATTTTGTGCTATTTTTCTTATCACGTTCTAGAAAGTCAACCCAGACGTTGAAAAGAAGAACGAAGTAATCGAATACACGAGTTGTAAGCTCGGCGCGTGTGCTTGTCTTCCTGAGTATCCGGTGAGCGATTGTTTCTCTGTGCTGTCACCATAGAATATGGTTCACCAACTCGCCCAATCATCCATTCTATCATTTATGCAACATTATATTGACTCTGAAAGTGCGACCACCTACAGGGTGTATTCACGAAAGTCTTGCAAGTGTTGAATTGTTGGTACAGCGCTCTGGTTGTGTCCATGTGCGATATATGACCAAATACCACAGAGACCAAAGTCTCTCCGAAAACTAATGGACGTGGTGGCAAGCGGCAAGAGTGGCACTGTTCACCCCACTTGCCATTTGTTTGTGTTCGTGTGTTGTTACTAACAAGCGCACCAATGGGAAGGCTTCAGCCATTAATTGGCAACACTAAATAAAGAAATACAAATACAACACACACAGCAAGACTGGATGGAAGTAGTGACGCACTTCTGTTGGGGCTCTGTGAATATGTCTACAGCGTGTACGTTTCAAAGTTGCGATGCGTCACTCGCTGTAGATGAGCAATTTAGCCAGTGCAGTACAACTGCTAGCCTGGAGTCTTCAACCTGCACCACGCAGTAGTGATACACGACCGCATGCCGGTACAATGCTCATCCAGATCGATATGGGCAGAGTGGGGATTGAACCCAGGGTCCCTGGGTTTTGCAGCGCAAGCTTTGGCTCCACGTGCTCCAAGCTGGTGTGTGCTAGCCCAGTCGGCCACTGATCCCCCAATGCATGGCAACGCAACACACTTCTGTTGTAAACTCAGCATTCCGCTTACGAATGAAATGCGCGATTCCCCTACAGGCTTTCATTCCACGTGCGTGGCATCAGAATCGCTAAAGGCCAGCCCATAAATACAGTCTGTGTTAAACACAATCCTAGCAGCAATAAATTGCTATTATATTGCTCAATATATAAGCACCTTACCATGAACAGCCTTGGCAGTCTTCCATGAAGCCACGATTTGAGCAGAGGAGACTGTCATTCTGTGTCGTCTCAGGACACTCACATCAGGATGGCGAAAGTGAATGCCAGGGTCTAATGGAGAAAGGCTGCAGCAAGTATAAAGATGAAAAACAGATCAGACATATGATAAAAATATCATGGACCAACTTGAAGAAAAGTGCACAAAAAAACAGGGACAAAAAAAAACAGGAATATGTAGGACACAGACACGTGCACATTCGCAACTCAATTTATTGAACACAAAAGAAAAGAAGTAAGAGGATGACAGAAATTAGAAAGGCTGTGCTAGGAGAATGTGAGCTTCAGGAACCGAGGCGTGAGGCAAAGATGTCAGGTAGTTTGTACTGTGGACACTCTAAGTGCCATGCACTAAGGTGGTGAGTTCATTCTGATTGAACATCTTGAAAAATAGCACACAAAAACAAGGAATAAAGGAGAGGAATACATACACTACATATGAGTGCAGACACCCAACACAGATAAATTAGAAACGAAAGAAAATAAAGAATGCGGAAGGAGCTTTAGCAAAAGTTTGAACAGGTCCAAGTGGAACGTGCTAATTCACCCATATGCATACGATTTTAAAAAAGATTCCCTCGGCAGCACAGGTAAAAGACGGATGTGCGGACACATTGGTCGCTCATACTACGAATAATAAAGGCCTAAAATTATTCTCTTGTATGTTTTTTAGAGTATCTGCTGCTAATTACTTACGTTTTTCCTAAGGATGACATACACGAGCAATGTAAACAGTGCATAGGTAGGTGATAATCCATCATAGATTTTAGAGAGAGATTGAGCTGTCTTTATGTATTAGCCATCCATCTGTTACCTTAACTGACATGGAAGTTGTTTTTTTAAATCTGCTCTTTCTAACAGATAAAGCAGCGCGTTCCTCTTGGGCCTGTGCTCGAGCTCTGTTAGCATTCTTTATTTCTTCCTTTCTGATTTGTGCGAGTTCAGTCTGCACTTGCATGAGGTCTACGTGTTACTCTCCTTATCTGCTAGACATTTTGCGAACTATTTTTCAAGGTGTTTAATTAGTAACAGCTCACCACCTTACTACAATCACACAACAGCTAAAAACAATTACAACTTACAACACTCACTAAAGGCAGTACCAAACGAAAAAACAGGGACTGGGTGAGGTATGTCTAACACTATATACTTGCACTGAACAAAATATAGATACCAAAAACTGGCCAGACACTACCTTAATTCAGGACATGCTTGTAAATTTCCCCAGAAGCGTGTAATACTTGATAGCCTCTAAAAAAACACCAGTGGGAAGAGAATGAATTCTTCACCATTTGAAGCAGCCTGAATGTTTCTGGAGGTGTGAAATTCGTTGCACGCGCGTTGGATCGTACGAAACACGTGTACTGCAAATGATCTTTAGAGCTCCACATTTCGCGAGGAATAAGTGCCGGCGTCAAAAATTATTTCGCGGGCACAAATATTTACGATCGGAAGTGGTAAGCTATGCATTAATTACCGTGGGGTGAATTCATCGCAGCACCAATTTTGGGCAATTCTTTTCTGATTACGAATCGCGAAAATGAAGTCGTTTGCAGACGACTGGGCGGCGGAAGCTACGGGCTAGCTCAATAAATTAATCGCTGCTTTTTGTCGGGTCCAGCACTCCGCACGCAAGCACGGTGAGTGGCATCGGCGATGGAGGGGCACCCCGCTCTTCTAGACATTCTAATTTACCAGTAAACTATACGGCGGAGGGAGCATATCAATCAACCCCCCTTCTTCTTCCCTCCTCCCCGTCTCCCTAAAGGCCGGTTCAGACACTTGCGTTTGAGTGCGTTTGACTGCGTTGCGTCGAGTACCGAAAGCGAGTCACCGGCACATTTGTGCGTCGTATGAAGCGTGGAATCCAATTCAAGGAATCATCTTGGCACGCGATATAAGCAGCAGGGATGTCCTGGTTTCTCGCTGCCGCAACGCATTTAAACGCAGTCAAACGCAACTGTCTGAACCAGGCTTAAGGGTTCCGTGGCTACTGATGGAGCTTGAGCAAGTACACAACTTCTGCATCGGAGAAAAAAGAAGAACAACAGCCTCGCATAACATCATTCGCGCGCAATTAGTAATACTGGTAAAAGCAAGCGATCTACAGACAAGAACAAACCTTTTGAATGCAGGAAATAATCTAGCCCTAATGAAGAGAGAAGTGAACTTACTTCGGATCCCGTGCCATGACCTTGGTTGTTGAGCAGATCTGACGTAGTTCCACGTCTCACAGTCGCTCCTGTCTTTTTCGGACACATTTGAAACTAAGGGGAACTCCACGCATCACGACTAATCGGGAAATCGGACCGTTGGCCGGTCGCGAACACAGGCATTCAAACGCACACGGCCGGCAAAACGTGCGAAACATAGGCCGTTGATTCGATGATATTGTATTCGTATCTTCAACACGTTTGAAATAAAACGTTCAACAAGCCCCCTTATAAAGCTAATAAAATGGCCAGTAATATTAAATTATTGCGCACGTCAATATTACTACAGTATTATAAATAAGTCCTTAATACATAGCAAATGATAAAACACGAAACTAAAAGTACAATAGTTCGAGACGAACGCAGCAACTATGTAACCTTCTAAAAAGTGAACGAAGATCGTCGGGATAAAGTGCTGTCCTGCAGAACCTGTGGTTGTGGGTTCGAATCGCGGTGGGCTCGGATTTTTTTACTTATTTTTTTCGGTTTAGTTTTTATTGTTTTAAATATTTTTCTCACCTTTTTGAATTAGTTTTTATTAGTTTAAATATTTTCTCACCTTTGTTATTAGTTTTTATTATTTTAAACATTTTCTAACCTTTTTTAGTTATTTTTTATTATTTTAAATATTTTCTAGTTTTTGCAGTCGTCGGCACCGTGCTTCAGGATAACAATCACGCAGAAGGTGAAAATAACAAGTGCGAGCCGATGTTTCAATTGTTGCAATGCACAAACCGTGGCCCTATTGTTTTGCCAGGATAGTTCACCCCATCCGTGCTAATATGTGGGTCAGTGTAGTAGGCAAACAGCGCAAGTACTGTCAATGAAGAAAACAATTTAATTGTATTAATGAGCATATTGCCAGCAAAATAGGAAAATGTGTAAGTGGTAAACTGACACAGTGATGCAGCCAACGTTTTTCTGAAAGCGGTCATTTTCACTCACTATTGAAACAAAAATACCGCCATTTTAAGACAGTAATTTAGCTGAGCTCATGGACTACATATTAAGCACATCTCTTAATTTTCATACTTCCGGAAAGTTGTATTTAATTTTTATTCTGGCAGATCAGTGGTATCATCCGCATGCCGTGTTAGTTTTACTTTTTTATTAGGCCTATACGCATTTTTATTCCTGAGATACAAGTACAGCGCAGATAATTAAACTAGCTTTCAGAAATGGTATCGTTCGGCGCTGGAATATTTATTTTTCGTAGCGTCAAGGGCAGTGTGAACATCCACAACCCATTGCTGCTTCTCTTTTTTTTGCATTAAAAAAAGTTTTTATGTTCGCGTTCCTCTGGTATGGTATGTCATATTAACATAAGCTTTCAAAAAGACAGATATTGTTTGGCCATATGAACATTTGAAATATGTCTGTTATATGATCGTAACTATCACAGAAAAGACTCGATTCCTTCCCGAAATGGCACATTTTCACACTCAATTTCACACCCTCATAGCGTCATAAGCAATAAACACATCTCTTACTTTTCTAGTCTCTGGAAAGGAATGTTTATTATTGTTTTTGTAACTCAAGGCGCATGCTCAATCATACCACGTGTTTTGTATGTCTTTTTTATTTTTAGGCTTCGCTATAGTGTTTTGATTTTTTATCAGAGTCAAAGTTGTGCGTATACCACCGGAATAAACTAGCTTCCTGAAAGAAGTATTGTTTTGCGTTGCAAAAATTATTTTTTGTGGTGTAGGGGGTCAGATTCTCGAATACCAGACTACAAATTTTCTTCACCGCTCTGTTTTTTCTCGCGTTTTCGCGATAAAACGCGTCAGCCTTGACATGCTGGGATCAAATGCGGCAGCGTAGGCAGTCATTTACGAAGGATTGATCAACGCAAACATTTCCACTCGTTTATCATGAATTGTCGCAGTTTGTCAGAACTTCAGTGACTTGACTGCATAGTGAAAAAGGCAAAAAAATAAAACGATGCCGGTCAGTAAACACAACTTCCATGATGGGGCTCGCCAGCCTGAACAGCAAAGCGCCGATTCCGGCCAGTCACTGAACTTCCATGTAAATACTGGCCATCAAAGACAGCAAAATAGCGATGCCGGCCAGCTGATTTTTGTTTTTGTTTTAAGAGCATAATTTGGTCCAAGGTCTTTAACAAACAGGCCGTGTAGCATAATTTGGAGAAGAATTTAATATTGTCACAAAAACCACGACTAGTATTGACTCTACTACAGCAAGTGCGTTGGCGAGGACACTCACATTACATAACCTATATTGATGAAAGCCCTTGAAATTGCATGCACGTGCACCATAATAAAATGTTGAGCATGAAGGCATTATACAAGCAGACCGCAGGAAAGCTATCAAATATAGTGAAATGACACTTTCCGATTGTGCGTACATCTTGCTGTGGCATCGAGTTAGTTTTTGTTTTTGTATGTTTTATGTGGTGAAAATTATATAAAAAAGGTTATTTGACAGTTATCAAGAATATATTTTAAAAAATAATGTTAAATAACAAAAAGAAGTTTAAGCATAATAATGAACAAGTATTGCAGAGTGCATAGGTAAAGCTAGATGGAATTAGATGGCGATGACATGCGCAAAAATCACCGTGATGTCGCCTTGTGGCGCCGCGTATCAGCTCGTTGTCTTCGGCGCTCTGAGTTCTAATCGATGCAGCCCGTACGGAATCGGGATGAATTGTTTGAAACTTGATGTTTCAACCGTACGCATGAAAGTCTTCGGCATCAGATGGCTGATTCGATTTTATTTTGAACAAGATATGGCAAAGTATGGTTTGTGCAAAGCGGATATTTTCAGTCTAGACTTCATCCAATTTGCCTTTGAACCTTTGAATCGTCCAATTTGCCTTTGTGTGTCTGGAATTCTTTCAATTGTATTTTTAACCGGAATCCCAAAGTCACGACTTGTGCAAACCGGAATGTGTGTCCGGATTTCTTTCACTATGCCTTTTAACCAATTAGGAAAATCACAGGTTTGTATTAACCGGAATTGGTCTATCTGAAATTCCTCCAATTTGACTTTGAAGCGGATTAGAAAAATCACGGTTTCTGTGAAGCGGAATTTGTCTGTCCGGAATTCCTCCAGTTTGACTTTAAACCGGATTAGGAAAATCACGGTTTCAGCGAACCGGATTAGTAAAATTATGGTTTCTGCGATCCGGAATTCGCCATGTCCGGGATTCCTCCAGTTTGAATTTTAACCGGATTCGAAACTTTACGGTTTGCGCAAACCGGAAGCCTCCCCTCCGGTTTGACTCCGGTTTGATATTAGTCCGGTTTTTACTTTCCGTACTAATTTCAAACTGTTATTTTTGCTAGGGGGGGTTGTCTCGCAACATGACATGTCGTGTTCTGTGCCCTGCGGCGGTGCTAAGGAGGTAGTTGTGCAAATGTACAACACATGCATATGTACTGGTAAAGAAACTACTGCATAATAGGTGGAAAACTGAAATGTGAGCCTTCTCTAAAACAAATTGCCAGCATTGTCATAAACCTCAATTCCCTGTGATGGAGACTAGGGTTGTGTCCACTGCTAGCAATTTGTTTTAGATTCTCATTTCAGTATACAACTGAATATAATTTATTTGCTTTTAAATTAAATTATCGTTATCGGGTGCTTCAAGTGCCCTTTCAGCAGACTATGCTCAGAAGCTTACCGATCACTGCAATTAGACTGAGAGCTCACCCAAGGTATGCTAACGTTTTCTTAGCTATATGCATGGAGTGGTCATAAGACTATTCCGAGATAGAGCTGCAAAAATACTGATGGTATACTTTTATCATCGGAGACTATACTCGAGATCCGCGAATTTAACACGAAATTATTACAGGGTTAGTGTCCACAATGAGCACAGCAAAAGCATACTTGAATTTAGCTGTTTTTCGCAACGGGGAGGGTCACTTTCGTAAGAGTAACCCCTTGATGGTTACGCCCGTGAGGGTTACCCTCGTGAGGGTACTCTTCGTGAGGGTTACTTTGACAGAGGTAACCCCCCTTCAGGGCTGTCCTTATAAGGTTAACTCTGGAGAGGGTTACCTCATAAGATTTACCCTCATAAAAGTTATCGCCGCGAGGGATACCTTCATGAGGATTACCCCCACGCACGTGAGGGTAATCCGCATGTCGCATGTGGCACAATGCAACGCGCTGGTTACGCCGACGCTTACAGTGACGCTGACGCCGCTCAACCCGCAAACGGGCGCCTAAGACCTGTTCTCTAAAAGAACAATTAAAAATTTGTAGGGAGCTGTAATAGCATTCGGATGACAGAAACGCGGTTTGTTACTAATGCAGAGTTTGTTACTAATCCAGTAACTGTTCTTCGTTCCATAACTCTATTCTTTGTTCTTGTCTGTTTTGATTGTTTGATTTGGCATATATTACCATCCTTTTTTTGCTTTGTCAAGCTGACTCACTCTGTGTGCGTCTTAGCATTAACTATATGCACAAATCCACGCCCTATAATAGCAGTCTGCAATGTTAACACGTATTATACATGTGCTTTGGGCTATTTCAGCACAGCTCTCAATGCCATGAATTGCAAAGAAAAACGCTCTGACATATTTTTATGTACATCCGATTGTAAAACGTTTCAAACATCTTATTCTGTCACAACATTAAACAAAATGTTCTCTTATATTGATCTCAAAGAGAAAACACCTTTGCGCTAACATATTTCCATTTTCTCATAGGAATGCATTACCGGAAGTCAAATTTACACTGTTTGCTGTCTGCTTCAAAATGCAACTAAAACCCCTTGATATAGACGCCTTTTTTTTAAAGTACAGCCAACTCTTGTTGTGGAAACTGCGCAAGATAAGTGCCACGAGCGGCAGCTCTGCCGCCATTCGCTTTCAAGGGTCGCTCATTTCAGTGCTGCGAACGCCATTCCCTTCCAAATGTTGCTCGAGACACGGGCCTCGTGCATTGGTGCCTTTGATGCTAATTGCATGACAAAAGCAAACACATCGAGGGGCTTTAAATGCAACAGCACACAAGCGTCACCTGAACCTCTAGCGTTTATTGCAATAGCTCTAGTGTTAGCGGCGGCCGCGGCGGTGTCATCTCCGGGTTTTATCGCGCCGTGCCGAGACTTCTTTTTTTTTTTTTTGACAAATAAGCTATCACCATCATCAGTCGCAGATACCTCTCGACTACAAGCTACGCTGCGTACGCGGTCGGTGCGCCAGTGCAAGCCAGTGTCTCGATGTGTCAAACAACGTCAAATGTGTTGCGTGGTGTTTTCGTTTGATTTTTGTTTCGAAACGATGCACACGATATACCCCGAGCTTCAGCAAATATTAGTTTAGCTTCCGTTTCTGAATTTGGCTTTTAGAAACAAAAACTCCCCAATTATGTCTATTTAGCCGTCTAGCGTTCAAGACACACTCTGGTATTTTCTGTATAGCGTATGTTATTTCAGTGATGTGTGCCACTAGCATAGAGTAGTTTTAAAATTTGAATCCTATAAACGAAGAAACACTGTTTTTATTTCTTGAAAGTGCTACCAGCTGTTTGTCAGCAAGGTATTTTGTCTTTAGTTTTTATTTATATGGCACTGGAAAGATGTGGTAGCCCGGAAAGTCACCAGCCCATACCATGAAAGCCCGTGGTGCCGCGTCTAGTGAACATGATAATGTAATGACAATAGGCGCTTTCAGACAGCTGAAAGGTCGCCATACCGAACTTCAATTCAAGGTCGCCATAACCGACCTTCAATTTGTGTCCTCTCTTATTCCGTTCGCTTCACTTCACCATTGCCACAGCATGACAGGTTATTGCCACTTTAAGTGCTACTGTGTCCTTCTCCACAGCATAGGCCTCTGTGGAGGCTCTTCAATGCCCGGTTCAGTGGCTCGGCATCTCGGTAAGGCAAGAGAAGGCCGGCAAGGGCGGCTCAACCTGGCGCGTGTGTTGAGCGTCTCTATATCGGGTGTCCCAAGTAGCGGCCAGGCACTTTAAACTGATTGCAAAATTCGGTTTCTTAACCTATCGCGCTACGATTTTGTGCAGCGTTGCCCACAGATGGTGCATTTGTTTTTTAAAAGGTGCAACGAGCGAACTTACCTGAGCAAAAAGTAAAGAAAGAAAAATGATTAGCTCCCTTGGAAACACAGCGAAGCCACCGGTTTTAAAATATGCGGCACCTTTTCGCACGGGAGACAAGTGATGGTGCAAGCTGTTGCGGCGCCAACTGCCGCTAAAGAACGCGCATAAGGCGCCGAGAGCAGGCATCGTTAGCAGGCGATCTTTTCCACTGAAAAGCGGCGCGCGTTACGCAGGCCCCGAGAACCAAAAACACCCGCGGTAACAACAAGGAGCCGCAAAGCAGACGGCATAGGTACCCCGAGAAATAGTCAGAACAACCCGACAACCCGTTTTTTAATCGATTATATGTCCATTCAATGTGTTTTATAAGGAAGGATGATAAAATAATGCATTGGCAACTGATATAAAAAAAAAACTCGGGCCGCTTTTGAGTCAAAAAGATCGTCTGCTAAAGACGCCGGCTCTCGGTGCCGTGTGCTCGTTCGTTGGGGGCAGTTGGCGCCTCAACCGCTTGCGCCATCTCTTGTCTCCCGTGCAAAACGGAGCCGTATTGTTTGAAGTCCGGTGGCTTAGTTGCGTTTCCATGGGGGTTAAGCCTCTTTTTTTCTTGACTTTTTCATCAGGTAAATTCGCTCTTTGGAAATTCTACAAAAAAAATGCACCATCCGTGGGCAACGCCGCACAAAATCGTAGCGCGATAGGATAAGAAACCTAATTTTTCGGTTGATTTAAAGAGCCTGGCCGCTACTTGGGACACCCTCTACATGCGCGATGAAGACGACAGGAATTGTTGGTAGCAGGGAGAATGGCAGTCCGAGTGGCAGAAATCCAGATCTCGTGGAGGCGTGTTGGGTGTGTCAACTGCAAGCCATGGGGATCTTGCACACCGTTCGATCGGTGCATGAAGGAGCCCCAGGAACATGATGGCGCTGTTGCTTACTAGGGTCCCCTGGGATCGAACCATTAGGCTCCATGGAGGTAGCCCAGTCAAAGTCGAAGCTACCGCCTCCAGGCAACCGAAGCCCAGGGATCAGATTGGGGAACCGCCGTCGCCCGTTGTGTCGTCTCCTCAACGGCGTCGTCTTTGTGTTCTTTATTTATACGCGTATATATGTATAAAGAAAATAAGACAGATAAAAAGACACACAATTGAACGGCCAGCGGCGCGCCCAATGGGCACTGCCTTAGAAAAAGCCAGCGTTAAAATCAAGAATTACAATCATCATCGTCGTCATCATTTACCACCCCATAGGCCGAGAACTCTCCGACGATAGATGGTTCTCGCAAATGGGCGGAGCGCATTGCCCGCTAGACCCAGCGGATTTCGCGATAGCACAAAATGGCCTTACATCTTTGACTTGTTTATTCCTACGAAATCGCATAGAGCTCCTATAGACCCGTAGCCCTCAAGTTTTGAACAGCGTCCCTGGCGAGCAAAATCAGATATTTCTAGGTCGCGTTTCTGCTGTGCATAGCGTTGCATCCTTTCAAACGCTCTGTCAGTGCGCATGAACCATGAGCAGACGCTGAGGAACGACACTCACAGACGCTTGTTTACTCCCGTGGAAGGTGCAAGAAGGGACGCTCGGACGCCACTTCACGTCAGCATTAAATGGTCGCGTTTCGCGGTCGCTAGCAGAGCAGCCTCTTTTGTGGTTGCGTCTCGTGACCACTACATCGTCCCCTGGTCGAATGCAACAGACCTATGAGTCAGAGCCACAAAATGGCGGGCGGAATAATCATCTCCTGGCTGTCAGACTACGCTGCTCTGGTGACCAGGCTGTCAAACTCTTTTTAAGAAGGCCGAACTCTCGGTATAAACGGCTCTGCCCCCAATTCATTGGTGGCAAGTCACGGCTGGGGGACATCTAGCCATTAGACCCAGAAAACCTGTCCTTGCCGAGGCTACTATTATTTCGAGGAGTGGAATGTATTCCCCCTAGTAAAGTATTAGGTCGAGAGCTCCTTCTCGTTCTTTGGTCGTTGGATGCTCACGTGATCCTCCCCAAAGGGCGTCCGCGCGCCCGTCCTACGAAGGCGGCTTTTGGTTTTGCGGCCGGCGCTACACCGCGCTATTGTAATATCCCGCGTCTGTGGCTACGTGCTTCTTGAGTGGGCGGACGGGGCACTTCACCAACGTGTGCCGAGGTCGTCCAAGGGACGATTCTGACCAACGCCAGCTGGCCCTTCCTGTTGAATGAACCGCCTCCATCCGCAAGTACCGGCGTCGACGAAGAGAGAGGCTGACCAGTCACGGACTCCAGTTCATGGTGCCGTCACTTTTCGGGGTGACGAGAGCGATGAGATCCGGCCAAGCGTCTACACCGTGGGGTCGCCCGATCGTCTTACGGAGCGGCGGCCTTGTCATCGACGTAAGGATTTCAGGCCGATGTGCAGATCCTTTGTCAGAAGCACCACTCCAGTGCTTCCTCATCAATTCAGCTGCTAGCGGAACAGCAGTCCCGGTATATCTACTGAGGGCTGAGGTCCAACAGCCATAGTCAACTTCGAATTAAAGTTCGTCCCTCCATTCGTCTGGTGTCGTTGGCACTTTGTCGTCACAGGCCCCTGCAGCAGACCAACGTCCGTCGGACACTTCCGGCGACCAGTTTCCGTCTGCAAGAGATTTTTGTAAACGTCCTTCCTGTCGGAATTGTCCAGAGCGCCGACGTCGAGCTCCTGGCAGGAGATTGGGCCGTTCTTGTGGCGGCCGCCCTCATCCGAGGCTCTTTTGCGTGGCCCCTCGGGTTTGTTGCTTTTTGTGCGGCAAGCCAAGACACTTCAACCGAGTGTTCGAGTGCCAACCACGGTGGCCGTTATTAGGCCGTGGGAGGTGTAGTACCCTCCCACCCTGAGTGAGTCCGGCTACCGGAGGCATCGAACTGTGAAGTTGGCGCATACAGCGGAAACGTACGTAAGCGCCCGGAGCGCCATGGTTCTAGGAGGGCCTATTTACCCGTGTGCCAAGTTTTAGGCTGTAGAGGCTGCTCCTGCGGGAGCCCCTTCTGGATTTCGTGCTACACCTCCGACAACTGTTCTGCCAGCTGTTTCAGTCTCCAAGAGTTCTGGAGCAGAGTGTACTGTGCCCGAGCATTAAGGTGCTCTGGCGATCGAAGCGTTCATGTCACCAGGGGCGCCTGAGGCAATGAGAGTGTAGTCACCTTTGTGGATGTCGCCCATACCACCCATAACGACACACCCCGTATCTTCTTTCAGACCGGAGCCTCCCGACATTCATGGTACGGACGCTTCGACGCCACTGCACCAAGGTTGTCCGCGCCGTTGTCGGAGGTGCCGGATCGTTTCAATGACTTTTTTATGGAGTGGTATGACAACCCTACACTGAAGAAACACCTGGATTGATTTCAGCAAGTAAGTGAAAGGGAGTGCATTTTTTTACTCACAGTGTATTGCTTACTCATTGCCTTGGCACAACATTCTTCCCAATTGCTTTGGCCAGTGTTGTGCAACGTGCTGCGCATTACTTTTGCCCAGTGTTTTTACGCAGTGTTTTGGCCTACAGGTAGTCAGATGTCTTCTCATTCCAGTTCGTACGTGTTGATAAGTTTAAAGGCATTGTAATGAGTTCTCTTCAGCGCATTGCTTTCAGTCTCCTTTCCCAACGTATAATCTGCAGTTATTCATGTGTTTTTGCTGTTCTTTCTGTGTGAAATAGTTTTTGGAAGAAAGAGAGGATTAATGATTTTTTTAAGAAGTGGAAATAGTATGGGTGTATTTTTGTTTCTTTTTAAAAGGAAGGTGTTATACTATTTTTTTTTTGTTTAGTAAAGTATACACATCCTAAATGGCGCCACCGGCTATCACTGCTGTCCTTGGCCCCTGGTCGTCCACCATTGCCCCCAGGGTGCAAGGCACCGTGTTCCGTCCCTTTGATTAAACACTGTGGCTCGTGCTTCCAACCCACTAGGACGTCTCTTTCTTTTGGCGTTGGCGTGATGGTTCCGGAACTCGCCAGCTGTTGCAGTCTTCAGTATGTCAGATCTTGGCTTTGCGCAGACCCGCGTGGGCTCTGCTCCTCTCCTACTTCTATTTTGTGGGTTTTTCTTCTTCAATTTACTACCGAGCTTAAGGTCCACACCGGCTTTATACTTAGTCTCCTTCCTGTGTCAGTGTTTCGGAGCGCTGGCAATAAACAAGAGCTGCTGCAAAGTTTGGAGGTAATGGAAGCTATACAATTAGCCCAATCGGTAATATGGGTAAAGTTAGACTTATGCTCAAACTTAAAAAGAAAGTTGTTCTGACGGACTTTTTTCTCGTGAAGAAGGACAGGCTCAAACCTTTGCTACTCAAAACCTGTGAAGAGGTAGGCTTGGTAAATCTCGTGCTTGACATCGCCACAACAGTGAATAGTTTGCACGAAACGAGCGCAAGATTACACATCGCGGAAATAATTTTTAGTGTTTTGTTCTTGTCCTAGAGCTGTGGCCACATTGAAAAAATAAATTAATATATCTTAAAGATACAGTTTGGAGACGCTGGCTGCAGGACCAGTTCAAGGTGCAGGCTAAGAGGCTGCAGCTCTAAACCAACCTCCAAAAACTAAGAAAAAACAAAAAAAACATTAGTTGCTTTTAGTTAAAAACTGTTCAGACCATAAGGAGGAAGAATACCCAGTGGAGCCCCAGGGTTTCTGGCGTCGTTCTGAACGGGGAGCCAGGGATGCCATAAAGTTACCTTCTATAGACGTGCTAGTGTTTTTGAGCTTGTTGTGCAAGACTTTTAGAGCAACCAAATATAAGTGCGGCCTCCCACCCCCTCGTCGTACGGAGCAAAGCTGTTGACACTGGCGGTCTCGTTCAGGTTTCTTCTAATTGAAACCAGACAGAAACACAACCTCGGAGTTGTATTTTGTACATAATCTTCAGCCACTACTCTACAAACCCGATTTATCCCTTCCTTTCAAAGAGACAACGATGCCTTTGACTCGCGACACATGTGCAGTATCATGGCAGACCTCTCGTCAGACGCTAAACCGCGTCGAGGTTTCGTAACACTCTCGAGGTCAAGAAAATCGGCAGTTTGACACTGATATTTGAACCGCATCTTCCAAGGTTAAAAAAAAGTAAGAGCCGGCGGATGGTCAAAATACATACTTTTTTATTAAGTCTCGCCAGGGTTTAGTTTATGATAAAAATCAGCAATCTCCCCGAAGTCTCCCAAGTAACATTGATGTGTTGTAGATATGTTGCGAGAATGTTCCGAATGTTGTGGGAGCGTTGGTAGATTTTGCGCAACAGTCTCCAAAATATGTTCCTGACACAACAGTGATTGGCACGACAAACACGCCGCGTTAGGCTACTGTTTCGAATTCCATGATGCCTAGGAAACCGTGTGCTAAAAGTCAGAAAAAGGTTGAAAGTACAACGTTTTCTAGGGGGCATAATTTAAATGCTGCGCAACTGCAGCGCAACATGTTTCTTATGCTACGTGGTATTGCTGTAGTACAAGCCCAAACATTGCAACTTTGTGTAGTGAACTGTCTCCAATTTGTTTCTGACGTAATATTGATGGGCACGGCAAAGGCACAACGTTAGGCTACTGTTTCGAATTCCATGCTGCCTAGTAAACCGTGTGCTAAAAGTCAGAAAAAGGTTTAAGGTACAACGTTTCATAGGCGGCATAATTTAAATGTTGCGCAACTGCAGCGCACGACATATTTCTTATGCAACGTAGTATTACTGCAGTAATGACCCAAACATTGCAAGGTTGTGCAGTGAACGGTCTCCAATCTGTTTCTGACGCAACATTGATCGGCACGACGAAGGCACAGCGTTAGGCTACTGTTTCGAATTCCATGCTGCCTAGGAAACCGTGTGCTAAAAGTCGGAAAAAGGTTTAAGGTACAACGTTTCATAGGCGGCATAATTTAAATGTTGCGCAACTGCAGCGCACGACATATTTCTTATGCAACGTAGTATTACTGCAGTAATGACCCAAACATTGCAAGGTTGTGCAGTGAACGGTCTCCAATCTGTTTCTGACGCAACATTGATCGGCACGACGAAGGCACAGCGTTCGGCTACTGTTTTGAATTCCATGCTGCCTAGGAAACCGTGTGCTAAAAGTCGGAAAAAGGTTGAAAGTACAACGTTTTCTAGGGGGCATAATTTAAATGCTGCGCAACTGCAGCGCACAACATGTTTCTTATGCTACGTGGTATTGCTGTAGTACAAGCCCAAACATTGCAACTTTGTGTAGTGAACTGTCTCCAATTTGTTTCTGACGCAACATTGATCGGCACGACGAAGGCACAGCTTTCGGCTACTGTTTTGAATTCCATGCTGCCTAGGAAACCGTGTGCTAAAAGTCAGAAAAAGGTTGAAAGTACAACGTTTTCTAGGGGGCATAATTTAAATGCTGCGCAACTGCAGCGCACAACATGTTTCTTATGCAACGTGGTATTACTGTAGTACAGACCCAAACATCGCAACGTTGTGTAGTGAACTGTCTCCAATTTGTTTTTGACGTAACATTGATCGGCACGACAAAGGCACAGCGTTAGGCTACTGTTCCAAATTCCATGCTGCATAGGAATCCGTGTGCTTAAAGTCGGAAAAAGGTTGAAGGAACAACGTTTGCTAGGCGGAATAATTTAAATGTTGCGCAACTGCAGCGCACGACATGTTTCTTATGCAGCGTGGTATTACTGTAGTACGGACCCAAACAACTCAAGTTTGTGTAGTGAACTGTCTCCAATTTGTTTCTGACGTAACATTGATGGGCACGACAAAGGCACAGCGTTGGGCTACTGTTTCGAATTCCATGCTGCCTAGGAAACCGTGATCTAAAAGTCGGAAAAAGGTTGAAGGTACAACGTTCGCTAGGCGACATAATTAAAAAGTTGCGCAACTGCAACGCACGACATGTTTCGTATGCAACGTAGTATTACTGTAGTACAGACCCAAACATCGCAACGTTGTGTAGTGAACTGTCCAATTTGTTTCTGACGGAACATTGATCGGCACAACACAGGCACAGCGTTAGGCTACTGTTTTGAATTCCATGCTGCCCAGGAAACCGTGTGCTAAAAGTCGGAAAAAGTTTGAAGGTACAACGTTTGCTAGGCGGCATAATTTAAATGTTGCGCAACTGCAGTGCATGCATGATTCTTAAGCAACGTTGTATCAGTGTAGTACAGACCCAAACATCGGAACGTTGTGTAGTGAACTATCTCCAATTTGTTTCTGACGCAACATTGATCGACACAACAAAGACAAAGCTTAGACCGCTCCTTCACACTGGCGTTCGAAACGCAAGGGCTTAGCGGATTCGCGCGTTTTCATCATCGAATCGCGAGCAACTGCTCTGAATCTTTAAACAAACGCGTCCGAAAACGCGACTCGACACTGGTGTGAATGGGCCTGTGTTACTAGACCCACTCTGTTAGGATACGCCCAGGTCGGGACGCGCTACCTGAAATCACCGCTGAGACAAGGTTGTATAAAAACAGAATTAATTGTGCCGCAAAACCTTGAAGCTAAAGATATTAGAAAAGATCACGCGCACGTCATTTTGTAATAAATTCCAGTAGAATTTACTACAAAAAGAGCTTTTTTCTATTGTTCTTACGCAAAAACATACTTTCTGCAAGATCAAGGTGACCACAGTAAAAAATAAGGACAAAAAAAAAGATAAAGAGTGGCGCTGTTGATGTATTTAACTCGGTCTCGGTGGTCGCCAGCGGCCCAGGTTTCAGGGGTGAGTTTCCCAGCTGAGTGTTCATGCAACGTTGCCGTGAACTAAGGTCCGAAAATGGCTGAAGGTACAACGTTCGCTAGCCAGTTCGCTACCAAAGGTGGCGCATCCCCGGTCGTGCCAGCAGAGACCTAATTGCAAAAGCCAGCGAGTCGCCGGGCTGTACTTTTGTGGTTTTCAAATTTAACTAATGAATGGCGCGCTATAACTACTTCCATTTGCAGAGTTTTGGATATATTACCACCGCACGGGTTATGGTTCTTTTCTTCTAATTCGTGCACGTTTACCATCGCGACATGGGAGAGAACGCCACAGCCGGAAATATTTTGATCTCTTTCACCCCACGGCTGCAGATGACAACCGGAGATTGGCCGTTGTATTCAATTTTCAATCAATGACTTCACATGTCCAACAAACTTTCACCGCGTCGAATACGCTGTCGACGATCTCCGACGCCATACTTGCCAGCGAAACGCAGTGTCGAAACCGGATTGCAGCCCGCGTGGCACCCGGGTTTGAAAGCATTTGAGAGAAAGGACACTGCAGCGTTGCCACGGTGTACTTACTGTTCGAGGCTAAGCTGAAGTGATGATGATGATAGCCTTTATTTTACTTGCAAACGTGGGTTCCGTCTGCCATCATATGAAGTGGCTTCTCTCTCCGCTTCAAACTATAAGATACGCTAGATGGACAACTTGGTCATTGTAGGACAACTGGAAATTTGATAATGGTCACACGGACTCAAGCTAGCATGACGTTGATTCATATCAAACCAGATATGACATTCGTAATAAATATGTTGAGAACGTGTTTTTGCGTAAATTTTAGTCGCCAGTTGGAAGAGCCACCATGTTTTGAAGGTAGTTTCACAAGGAGCTATCTTTTGGAAAAAATAATTTTGACGCCTCACAGCACAGACGTAATCATCTTCCGTTTTTAATACCAGGTTGATAATGATGAACACAGCTAGCCAGCTCCGATTCTGGTGTGCCAGCAAAGGTGGAAAGCGGGACGAGAGGGAGCGAAAATTGCAAAGCTCATCATGTTGAAGGTCTTACATTAGGTTTCTGTTTGACCTTTTGACGTTCCCTAGCTCGCTCTCTCGTCGTTGTCTACTTGTCTGTTTCGGGCGCTCTTTCTTATTGCGCAAGAGGTTGCCTACTTGCAGCAACTAGCCTCCGTTTTGCTGCACGGAACTTCTGAAACGAAGTATAGCTCTCCTGCGCTCTCGTCTTAACTCATACCAGTCACCGTTTAGGAGCAAAACCATTTGACGTCTTTTTTTAACGCGATTTGCGTCAATTCTACTTTTTGGAACTTTATATTTCGTTTGCATTCAGGACAGCATTTCAGGATTTATTGACAACATGTCGAAATTCTCCCATGTTCATTTTATCCCTGAAAATGCTTATGAGATCGTACCCATTCATCGGGTTTCAAACGAAAAAAAACGTATTTGTTGATGGCCGGCCACAAATTATTCCTCCGCAAGAATAACGAAGCCGGTGCGCACTGCCGAACCCGTGGACCGAGACACATGGACGAAGCAGGCGCCAAACAAGACCTTTTTCACTGGAGGTAAGGGTGCTGAATTATCCTCTTTTGCGCAAAAGGCAGGTTTAAGAGGACCGCTTTTGCCTTCTGATAAGGTACCTTTTTGTCTGAGACAGGACCTTATTGGTTATCACTATCGGAGAGCATAATGGTTGACAAAGATTTTCAAATATAACATTCGTCGGTGAAAAGAAACCTTTGGAAGGCTTTAGAGCTTTCACAGAATGCTCATGCATGTTTTATGCATGAACCACGTTTCACTATCATCACAGGAGCTAATATGTGATAAAACGGGGACAAAATTGATATACATAATTTATCATCATAAGCTTGAACAGAACGCAAGGGCGCTAGAGGGCTGGTATAAATTAAACATTGTGAAAAAAACGAGACTCAGATTATAACAATTAACACTGCAGAAAAGGATCGAGGAGACGTTTCCTCGATTCTCTTTTGCCGTGTTGTTTCTCATAAGCTGCCTTTATCTGCGGCTTAGCCCTGTGTATTTGTGTGTCCGAGATGTAATAATTAAGATGTTTTTTATTGCGTTTCTGTGCTCGTCTAGCAAATGTGTTGTCTTATACCTGCAAGCACCCTTTAATTTTAGTTAGGTTATGTGTTATAACGTTACACCATGTGCTCCGAACTTGCAAACTTTAATTTTCACTGAATGTTCCTCCATCTGCAATACAAACAGTCAGAGGTATTGCTGCGGCATTCTAAATATCTCAAATTGTGACTAATGGTAACTAGCCACCATTTCATTTATAATGACCAAACAAAAGATAAAATAAAGTTATTCTGGTAGGTACAAGTAAATCAACAAAAAGTCAGCTGCTGTTTAAGACAAGAAATTAGAGGTGAATTCGAACGTATTACTTCTTATCCGATAATCTTTTAACACTAATATTACGAAAGGCGGCAAGAATCGAAAATCAACTCTAGACAATGTGTCGTGGGACCCGCTATTTTCTCGAACACCGTTTCTTTGAATGCCGCATAAAATATTGTCGGAAATTTCTCTTCTATTTCTTAAAGGGCAACTCCGCTCAATTCCAAAGAGTTCGGGATAATGAGTGATTTTAGATTAAAAAGCCTTAGTAAAAGACACCAGGTTCTTTGCTTCGCGAAAAATGGGATATATATTTTTAAATCTAATTCAAAACACGAGCGGAACTCGAAACCAAAGCTGCGGCTCCGTCCGGCAAGATTGCCCTCGGACCGACAAGAACATTGGCTTCACGTGGTACGAGATGTCACGTGATCCTCTACGCAACGACGCGCGGGATTGGGGCGGGCGTGTGCCAGGCGCAAGCGTAGTCTGTACCGCACTCTTCGCCACGTCTTGCTGTCTGGGCCATCAACGACGTCTGCACAAGTGCGGCATATACCTGCGCACCTAGTGTCCGTAGTGTGGACGAAACTCCGAGAGACAATAATCACAAACGGTGAAACGACCACGGCGGTTGTTTTGTGACGCGGGAGACGGCTGTAATGGCGGAACCACGGCGGGTCGGCCGTACGGCTCCCAAGAAGCGCGCTGCGGACGCAACTGTGCGCCGAGAGGAAACGTTGCTGTTGTCATCCGCTACGCTCGCACTGAGAACTAAAAACAAGCAAAAAGGGGCAATGGTGATGACGTTTAGCTCAATGTTCGCTACGCCCACGCCGTAGCCTTGACTGCGCTTCTCGTTGTCGTGCCTGAATTCGCCCGCTCGAGTAAGCCGATTTCGGCAACTTGGTGAGTTGCAAAGTTTGCCGGACCGTTTAAGAAGCATTTAGACAGATCTTCGTAATAATATTTGATGTGTGCTCTTCCTAGGCGATACTGAAGAGGTCTGTATTGTTTTTTCAAAACAAAAATGAAGCCGAGTTTGCTTTTCGGAAAATGACCCTCGCGCCTTTGCTTTTCTCACCCTCTCCCAAAAGTCACGCGACGGCAGGGGCATCTTTTGTGTTGTCTTTTCTTGTACGGATAATCCTCAAAAAGCGCAAAATGAGTGGCTAGCTGCGAGCACGACAACGACCTTGAGACTTCCAGGTGTCTTCCATTTGTTGACGCGGGCACGCTCAATACGTTAGACGCGAGGGAGATATAGGTCCTCGTATTTATTTTGCGGAAATACTCGCTCCTGTGACGCTCCAGTGCGTAAGGTCAAAGCACCCGGGGCAGTGCGTAATTCTTTTTTTGAAAGTGTAGTTCACGATGAAACATTTGTGGGAAGTGCGTAAAATTGTTTATACCATATATTGTAGCACTCTAAACAAAGGCATACCTACCCGCAACAAAATGTCGCAAGTGCAAAAAAAAGAAAAAGAAAAGAAAATGAGTTTGCGAAAATTGTTGCCCCCCCCCCCCCCCCGCCCCTCTCTCTTTCTCTTCGTTTTTTTTTCACCGCGCCACTACAAAGAACTGCGGCCGAGCAATGAATTTCCACCAAAACATCGCTTCTTGGAGAAAGGACTCGGTATATGGTTGTGAATCTGTCAGAGGGTTTGTAGAAATAATAGGCGACCGTTGAATCTAGCCTTCTGCACAAATATTGCCCGGTATATTTCCATTTTCCTTCCACGCGATTAGAAGGCAAGACGCTGGGGGAATTCATGTGCACTGACATGCTGCTTCTAAGAGAAAGTAGCAGATTTATAGTGCATGTCAATTTACATGTAAATAGTTTAATCATTGTACACAAACATTCGCGGCCTGGAGGATGACAGGAAGCATGGCGGAAAGCAGCTTGCTGGAAATAGAAGTCTCTACTAAATTGCACTGGTCTGAAAAATTATTGCGTATTTTTGTCTTATTTCTGTGCGAAAATAAAAACAGCGTTTAGAAACCGAACATCGTGAGATTTGAGGGGCACCGAAAGGACATAAAAAACCGGAACAAACTGAACAATACGAGGCGCCTTGCGTCACTCAGCTTGTCCTTGTTTCTTGTTTTTCCGGAGCCTTTCGAAAGTGGATGAAAAATTATGAACCGACTGACCCGACTTACCACATTAGAGCAGTTCGTTTTCATTACGACAGGCTCTCTTCAAACGTCTTGTGTAGTTCAGCTTGTACTGGTCCGTTCTTATTTTTGGGTCCTTTCAAAAAGTGAGCTCTAAGCCACTGGACCAGTCTGCCACATTCATAATTTGCGGAAGCGAAGAAGTGGAAATGCGACAAAAGGAAATATTCGCCCGCGTTATTTGAGGCCTATAGAAAAGCGGACCGGAAACAAAGTGGCCAAAATCTTTTACAAGAAACGCACAATCCTCTCTACAGTTCTGTCTAACAGTTTGATATGAACGTATACTTGGACGCCTGCATTATTCGTTCAGGAATCATGCGAAACTTTGCATCGGATCATTCTACGTCTACGTCCACTACCATTGGATGATTATCATGCTTTCGACTCCGTACCTGCGATCCTTTTGACACCGGAAATATTTCCCAACAGTGTTGTGCCCGTTACCGAAAATAATTAACGAAATAGAGTTACCCGTTAGCTTGGAGAAAAGCTAACGCCTTACAGAGCTCCGCGACAATTTTGTAAATGTAACGAAATACCGGTGTCGTTACTTGCCATGGCTAACGGACGTTGCTTTTACGTTAGTTTGTCGTTACTTTGTGTTTCACTGCTAGTATATTGTCACGAATGACAAGTGATGAGGCGGCAAATAACTGAGTAAACTAAACGTTTAATCGGGCGAACTTGTGCCCACAATAAAAAGAAACAAAAGATAACAGTAGAGCGTCGCGGGCGTCGAAGTCGGCGAAAGAGCAGAGTCGAACGCTGGGGCGAAACTAACTGCGGCTCGCCACGCGGAGCCCCTTATGTACACGCGTGGGGTTCTGGAAGAATCGGCGTAGAAGGTTCTGAGTGTAGAACATTCTGACCTCGAACAAGCAACATGGTTCTCGAATTTACCAGAACATTTACGTCAGAGTTCACAAAAATGCGTACCCGCGGCCAGGAATCGAACCCTGGCTTTCTGCGTGGAAGGCACGCGCGATAACCGTTAGGCCACGAGCGCGCTTCCTGCTCGGTCAGCTGCGCTCGCGGCATTACTCCCCCCTTTAAAAGTGCATCGCCCCGATGCAACACAAAACAAAACAAAGCAAATAAAAAGGACGGTAAACTAAAGAGTCATTGGGAAGGCATCAGGTGCACAGTCCTATCGGGCGTAGTACGGCTTCAGGCGCACGACGTGGACGACTTCAGGCCGTGGTGGGCGGCGTGATGATGTTCTTGTTCCGTCGGGCATGACCTCGTAGTTCAGCTCCCCGAGGCGACGAAGTGCCTTGTATGGTCCAAAGTATCGTTTCAGCAATTTCTCACTGAGGCCGCGGCGACGGATGGGCGTCCACACCCACACCCTGTCTCCGGGCTGGAAATGGACGTCCCTGCGACGAAGGTTGTAGCGGCCCGCGTCGACGCGTTGTTGGGCTTGAATACGGTGTCTGGCGAGCTGGCGGACTTCTTCTGCCCGTTGGGCAACCACCTTGGCGTCGTCACTTCCGTCGACAGACGGTTCGTGGGGTAACATCGCGTCCAGCATTGTCGCTACTTTTCTGCCATGCACCACCTGTAACGGGGTTACTCCTGTCGTCTCTTGCACCGCCGTGTTGTAAGCAAACGTGACGTAGGGTAACACCTCGTCCCAAGTCTTGTGCTCTACGTCGACATACATGGAGACCATGTCGGCGATAGTTTTGTTTAGCCGTTCTGTCAGTCCATTTGTCTGCGGATGGTACGCAGTGGTTCGACGGTGGCCGGTGCCACTGAGTCGGAGGATCTCTTGCGTCAGCTGGGCCATGAACGATGATCCACGATCTGTAGTGAGGACTTCGGGGGCACCGTGCCGGAGGACAATGAACTCGATGAAAAACTTGGCTACTTCCACAGCCGTACCTGATGGAAGGGCTTTCGTCTCGGCGTACCGTGTGAGATAATCTGTGGCGACGATTATCCAGCGGTTTCCCGACGTTGACGGCGGGAAAGGGCCAAGTAAATCCATTCCGATCTGCTGGAACGGCGTAGACGGGGGAGCAATCGGATGCAGAAGTCCTGACGGCTTTGTCGGCGGTTTCTTTCGTCGCTGACACTCGTGGCATGATCGAGTGTAGAGGTGAACGGTCTCCGGTAGCCTTGGCCAGTAGTATTTTTCCCGAATCCTGGCGAGCGTCCTGCTGTAGCCAAGGTGCCCAGCCGTTTGGTCGTCGTGACAGGCTTGGAAGATCTCATCTCTAAGGTCGGCAGGGATTACAAGCAGCCACGGCGAGATGCTGTCTCCGAAGTTCTCCTTGTAAAGCACACCTTGTCGGAGGACGAAGGTCGGCAGGGCTCTCAAGAAGACTCGGGGGATAGTACCCCCTCGCCCTTCGAGGTGCTCGATTAGGGCGCGCAACTCGGGATCATCTCTTTGACGTCGCGCCATATCGTCGGTGTTCACCGCGCCTAGGAAGCACTCGTCGTCATCGTCGTCGCTGCTACCGGGGGATGTCTCGACAGGAGCTCTGGACAGGCAATGGGCGTCGCTGTGCTTGCAGCCTGACTTGTAGACCACAGTCATGTCGAACTCCTGCAGTCGGAGGCTCCATCGAGCGAGACGTCCTGAAGGGTCCTTTAGGTTCGCAAGCCAGCAGAGCGAGTGGTGGTCCGTGACAACGCGGAAAGGGCTCCCGTATAAGTACGGGCGAAACTTCGTGATGGCCCAGACGACCGCAAGACATTCTTTTTCAGTCAGTGGAGTAATTTCTCTCCGCTTTGGAAAGTGTCCGACTTCCGTAGGCGATGACTCGCTCGGTGCCTTCTTGCACTTGAACCAGCACCGCGCCAAGTCCTTCGTTACTTGCGTCCGTATGAATCTCGGTTTCCGCATCTTGATCGAAGTGTCCAAGAACAGGAGGAGTCTGGAGCCGTTGCTTAAGCTCGTCGAATGCGTGCTGCTGCTCCTCGGCCCATTCGAACTTCTCGGCGTCCTTCGTAAGTTTTGTGAGTGGTGCGGAAATTCTTGCGAAATCCCGAACGAAGCGTCGATAGTAGGCACAAAGTCCAAGGAATCTTCGCACGGCCTTCTTGTCTGAAGGCGCTGGAAATGCCGCAACGGCGAGAGTCTTCTCGGGGTCTGGGCGGACGCCGTCATTACTAACTACGTGGCCGAGGAACTTCAGTTCGTCATAGGCGAACCGGCACTTGGACGGCTTAAGTGTGAGTCGTGCAGTCTGTATGGCTTGGAGGACAGCTCGGAGTCGTCGCAAGTGCTCGTCGAAGTCACTTGAAAACACAACGACGTCGTCAAGGTAGACAAGGCAGCTCTGCCACTTCAGTCCTGCCAGTACGGTGTCCATGACACGCTGGAAAGTCGCTGGCGCCTTGCATAGACCGAAGGGCATCACCTTGAACTCGTACAGTCCATCCGGCGTGACGAAAGCGGTCTTCTCTCGGTCCCGTTCGTCGACTTCAATCTGCCAGTAACCGCTCTTCAGATCCATCGATGAAAAGTACCGGGAGTGGCGCAGCCGGTCTAGCGTGTCATCGATGCGAGGGAGTGGATAGACGTCTTTCTTGGTTACCGCGTTCAGCTGTCGGTAGTCCACGCAGAACCTAAGAGTTCCGTCCTTCTTCTTGACAAGCACGACTGGAGAGGACCACGGACTGCTTGAAGGCTGGATGATGTCGTCGTTCAGCATTTCTTGCACTTGCTCTTGAATGACCTCCCTTTCTTTTACGGAGACTCGGTACGGCGATCGGTGCACAGGGAGCGCGTCGTTTTCGGTAACGATGCGATGCTTCGCAACGGCGGTTTGGCGCACCTTCGACGACTTCGCGAAGCAGTCGCTGTATTCGGCGAGGAGGTCAATCAGCTGTCGTCGTTTCGGGCCTGGAAGCTTCGGGTCGATGTCGAGCTGCGCTGGCGGCGCAATGTCTTGTTGAGGTGGCAATGATTCGTCAGCGATCGCGGCGATATCGGCGGAGTTTCGAAGTTCCTCGACGTGGCCCACAGCGGCACCTTTCGTGAGGTGTTGCGTTTCTTGTCGGAAGTTCGTCACGAGCACCACGGTGCGCCCATCCTGAAGTTCAGCTACTCCTCTTGCGACGCCTATTCCTCTTCCCAGGAGCAATTGAAGGTTGCCTTCCAGGACAACTTCGCCGCAGGTAGCTGTATCGGCCACGACGGGTACGACAACACTTGATCGCGGCGGCAGGTTCACGTGGTCGGTGTCGACTCGGACGGCGGCTGACGCTGTTTGGGGTTTCTCTGAAGGCGGAACAGGCTTCCGCAGCGTCAATCTGTTCTCACCCAGGTCGATGACGGCGCCGTATTCGCACAGAAAGTCCATGCCAAGAATGATATCTCTGGAGCAGTCTTGTAGAACGACGAACTTTACCGGACACGTCTCGCCGTGGATCTCGACGCGAGCAGTGCACCTTCCGATGGGCGTGATCAGATGTCCTCCTGCGGTTCGTATTTGGGGTCCATCCCACGGCGTCATGACTTTGCGAAGGCGGCGAGCGAGCCTCCCACTCAAAACGGAGTAGTCTGCTCCGGTGTCGACGAGTGCCGATGCGTCGTGGCCGTCGATAATAACGTTGAGGTTGTTGGACACCGAAGCAGGAGCGTCGTTGCGATTCGCAGCGTCGGGAGAGTGGGAGCGCTCCGTCGTTCTTGGAGGCTCTTTACTTCGGTCGTCTTCGGCAACGCCACCTCCAGGCGTTGCCGCGCCTAGTTTTCCCGGCGACGCAGGGGAGACAGGCTGTCTCGGCGAGACCGGCGGAAGGGCGATGGCGAGCGTAGGGGGGAGGGTGAACGGAATCCTCGGCGGGGAGTTGACTCGGGAGATGAAGAGCGGCGGAGGTAGTCTTCGATGTCTCGAGGTCGCTCTCCGAGACGTGGTCGAGGGTCGTTGGGTGCAAACCCTCGTAGGCCCAGCTGGCGGTAGGGGCATCGTCGGTAGATGTGGTCCGCTTCACCGCAGTGGTAGCACAGCGGGCGTCGGTCGGCCGTCCTGCATACGTCGGTTTTTCGTGGCGCTGCTTGTTCTGGGTGGGCGTGCACCCGATCTTTCTGGCGTCGGAAAAACTGCGGCGCTGGAGGTTCACGTCGTGGTGGCGCCATGTGTGGGTGAGCAGGGGCGGTGGTCGTCGAGTAACGGCGGCGTAGCTCAGCGTCGGTGGTTCGGGAGCGGCGCTGACTTGTGGCTGCAGCGCCTGCTGAACTTCTTCCCGGACAATCTCAGTGATTGAGGGCGAATCCGGGATTGCGGCAGCAGGAAGAAGCCTCCTGATTTCCTCCCGAAAAACGTCCCGGATGATCTCGCGGAGATCCGGGCTGTTGCAGCTGGCAGTCGAGAGGGCAGCGACACCGGGAAGTCGCTGGTAATGGGAGGCCCGAGCTTGAAGGGCACGTTCGATGTTTGTCGCCTCGGTGACGAAGGCTTCGACGGTGCCCGGCGGGTTGCGCACGAGGCCTCTAAAGATGTCGTCTCTCACCCCGCGCATGAGGACCCGCAGCTTCTTGTCGTCTGTGGCTCGTGGGTCGGCACGGGCGCTCAGGCGGAGGACATCTTCTACAAAGCTTGTGACGCTTTCGTCGGGGCCCTGCGTTCGAATTCGGAGGAGATCTTCTGCCTTCTCCCGTCGGTGTAGGTTGGCGAACGTCCGCTGCAACTCGGCCACACAGATGTCCCACGACGTAAGCGAAGCCTCGTGGTTCTCGAACCAATGCCTCGCAGTACCCTCCAGCGAAAAGTAGAGGTTCTGGAGGCACTGCTCCGCAGTCCATCCGTTGTGGCGCGCCACACGCTCGTAGTGCTTGATCCAGTCTTCGACATCCTCATGGATCTCGCCGTGGAAGGGAGTCGGCGTACGGGGAGCGGCGGGCAGGTAGACGACGGCGGGAGCGGCGGGGGTCGGCGACTGGTTGGCCATCGTCGGCCTCGTTGGCTGCTTGGTCCTGGGCGGCAGAAGTCAGAATTCCGGGTGTAGGCCTTGAGTGCGTCGACTGAACCGGATCTCGGTAGTGTCTTCGTTGGTTCTTCGTGGACTTGGCGTCGGACTTGCACTGCGGGCCCTCGGAGGGGTACGTGGCAGGGACATGCGTTACCCAGCACCTCCACCAAAATGTCACGAATGACAAGTGATGAGGCGGCAAATAACTGAGTAAACTAAACGTTTAATCAGGCGAACTTGTGCCCACAATAAAAAGAAACAAAAGATACCAGTAGAGCGTCGCGGGCGTCGAAGTCGGCGAAAGAGCAGAGTCGAACGCTGGGGCGAAACTGACTGCGGCTCGCCACGCGGAGCCCCTTATGTACGAAATGCATCGCCGCGCCGTCCGACGGCGCGCCGCCGCATTAGGGAGCCGTGCTTTGCGCACGCGCGCTTTTCGTGCTCGCTATCATGTCTCTTTCGCCCGTTTCTTTCCGACGCACTCCTGATAACAGAAATCGGCGCCAGGGGCGCAAGTTAGCGCTTCGCTGGCTGTCATGCTACTCGTCTGCTTCAGCCGCCTCAGCCGCCGCGTGGGTAATTATAGGTGCTCCGTCACTCAGCGCGGCTGCTGAGTCAGCAGAAGAGGACGCAAGGCATGAAAGTCAGCGAAACGGCAACTTGCGCCCCTGGCGCCGACTCCGGTTATCAGGAGTGAGTCGGACAGAAACGAGCGAAAGAGACATGACTGCCAGCACGAAGGACGCGCATGCGCAAAGCGCGGCTTTTTAATGCGGCGGCGCGCCGTTGCACGGCGCAGCGATGCATTTCGGCACGCGCTCCCGTGCCCCGCAAACTTTTGCTCCCGACTGTACACGCGCGGGGTTCTGGAATAATCGGCGTAGAAGGTTCTGAGTGTAGAACATTCTGACCTCGAACAAGCAACATGGTTCTCGAATTTACCAGAACATTTACGTCAGAGTTCACAAAAATGCGTCCCCGCGGCCAGGAATCGAACCCTGGCTTTCTGCGTGGAAGGCACGCGCGATAACCGTTAGGCCACGAGCGCGCTGCTTGCTCGGTCAGCTGCGCTCGCGGCAATATGACAGCTGTTAGTATATGCATGACCGTCAAGTCTCAACCACAAACGTCTCTATAAGATTGTCGAATGCTTCTTGAGAAGCGGGAGTTTGATGCATATGGTGGATCTTCCTCTGCTTTAGCAAGGGTGTTTTGTGAAAATGGGTTGTGGCTTTGGTATTTCGTTTCTCTGAAATTACCACGAACTCTGACAGCTTCTGCGAATAGAGGGACTGGCGGAAAAGAAAAAAAAATAAGGACTGATGCGAAGCACCGCTGTTAATTTCTAGTTATCAGTCATGTGGAGCAACGAACGATTAACTAAATAAACTGCATCACGAATTAGTATAGAAAAAAAACTGTCTAAATAAACCGCTACCTTAAAGGGACCATGAAATGACCTTTTTAATTTTGCCAGATAACTTTTACATTAAACCTTCAATGTTCACTGAATGCCGAACAGGCATCCGTTTTTGTTTCGGTTTATTAACTTCTACACAACAAATTAATGAAATATCGACTTTTTCTTTCTCTCCAACTGACCGCAAAACAAGCTCCGGCGTAATTTTGACGGTCGTGAGGTACTCTGGCACAGGAACCGAAGTTCTCTCGGCAGTAGGAGAATGGCGGCGGCGAGTTGGGCGTGTGACGGTAGGTTTTACTGCGCTGATGGCGCTGACGGTCACCGACGTATTTTCTGAATCGGTGCCTCTCATCGCCGCGAGAGCCATGAATACATCGCACCTGAGCGAAATTCAATTATACCCCTGTCAGACGGCAGCTAAAATGACATTTACGCCAAATCACATTCAGGCTTCTAAATGACATTCAAGATGGGACGTGCCAGACGACAACTATATTGACATTTAGGTGATGTTTACTACGATTGGAGTCTCAAAGTCGTCTCGCGCACATAGATCTTGTTTGCGTCAATAAACAATTTTAACACGGCGAAACACTGTTTTTGGGTTGCCTGCTGGGACAACAAAATAAAAAGAAAAACGGGGACATAAATTTGCGCTCACTAGATTAAATGTGTTCGGTTTCTGAGGGAAAAAAAAGCGAAGCGTGAGGTGAACTCTATTAGCCAACGTAACGTTGTCATAAGCCGATCCGTAAGCCGAGCCTCCCGCGCTCCGCCACTACAGCTGACAGTTTGCTCGCTATCAGCTATCAGTTTTTTCGGTGATTTCGGTAGTGATTTCTTGCTCAGGTTGTCCCTCACGCTCGATCTTCGTCTGTCGGCTTCACTGCTACGTCTGCGAAGGATCCTGGACGCCGTATTATGCTTCCGCCGTTGCTATCACGGCGGTATGGGTTGATCTTGGTTCGAGCGTCTTCGGCTGTTGAGAAGGCCGTCCGTCATCTTCGTCGTAGACGCATTCCGCGAGCTTCGGTTTAAAGACAGGCTACCGTACCTACTAACGTACTACATCTTCAAGCAGCCGTTTGGGTGATACCGGCGACGTGATCAGGTACCTTGTGAATGTGTGTCGGCGTTACATAGAGTGCTGGGTTGGCCAGGTGACTTGTGTGCAACTAACCACTCCAGTGAGAAAGCGAGTCGGCGCTGCAAAGCCATACTCGACTGCAAAGGACAGAACCATCGCCAACTTGCTCGTCGTGGTGCACTCCACTGCCGATTGATCGCATCCCTCCGACGCGACTGGCCGAAGATCGTTAGCGCCGCCGAGACCGCTCAGCGGCTAAACACACACGGGATAACCGAACTGCCCCAGGATTCGCGCAGGTCATAGAGTCGCTGTACCTGTACGAGCAGTACGACTGCCACCTGTGACATCAAGTTCCAGCGCCAGTGGCTACCAAAGCAAGATAAAATAGTAAGTACCCTTTTTGAAAACAAAAAAAGAAGAAAAACGTTTCTTGTAACGAAATACGATTTATTAAAAAAAATGATGTCTGAACTAGTAGAAATAATATCACTACATGGTTTTTCTAGCTCTTAGAAACTTCAGGCAATCTTGCTTCAGACTCAAAAATTAAAAAAAAAATTAAAAGAGTTATTTGTTTTTTTATTACTGAGTGTCACTCAAAACTAACTGGTATAGCTCCTGCCAACATTGTAAAATTATTAGTTAACTCGCTTTAATTTGAATAAAACAACTGGATTGATCCTCTTCGCAATTGTAATAAAACGGGAATCGGTGTGCATGCTTGATGAGGTGAAAATGACTAAATAACTGTTTCTAAATATGAGACAAGAGTGCCGGCATCTAGCACATTAAATACTATGTTTAGAAACTATAGAACATTCTCCATTCTGTGGAGTTTTAAAAAAATGTCCCAAGCTAGCAGCGTGGTGAAATTTGAACTGCTCTGCTTCCCCATTGAATCTACAATTTTGGGAACTATATGTCTAAGGTGCAAGATATTTTATGCCTAGAGGACTAATGGATCTGTTGCAATATTTCTATCCAACTACAGTGATTCTTCTGGCTCTTCTAGACTACTGCTCCCAGTTCCAGTATCTCAACGTTGGGATGCTGAGGCAGTGTCGTGACCATCTTCAAGAGGTTGGAACTGGCTGGCATTCGGGAAGCAGTGACGATCCAGGCACATGTGGCCTCAGTCAATGGGAACGCCATGTCCCTATGGATTCTGTGTAACCACGTGTTCTTGATAACATCCAACATGCTTGAACCTCACCCAACCCAGCACATCATCTTGCAGGGAACTGCACGTCAATCAGTGAATTCTGTACATGTGACGACCCTCCCAGATTCTCGGCATCACTCCCAACTTCTTGTCGTGTTGGATACATCGCAGCCTACTACTGGCTTAGAGAATTAGAGTGGACACAGGGGCTATGGTTTCATTTACTTCATGTGCGAGTGAAGCTGAAGCTATGAGCATGAGCATGTTGCCCTGAATGATGCTCCCACTACATGACCGTGCATTCTTGGTAGCGGCATTGAAAGCCTGGATCTTGAACTTAAAGTGAAACGGAATCTAGCATCGTGAGTGTTGTGTGTGTGCGTTGGGCAACATCGGCGAGTCAGCAGAAGTCAAGCCAAAGCGAATCAAGCTGGTTTTACTGAAAAGTTTACCGTTCTTGGGACTCGACATGAACCATGTGCCTCTTGTCTAACTCCTCTTTCCTGCACGGCCAAGTCAGCCGCCTGAATAAAGCTTTGGGTGGCGACGAGAATGAAGAACCTCGGACTTTGAGGCACGCAACCACACTTTTTTGAGCAACGACAACTTCGTGGCAACTTGGCAACGACGAGAGCACATGGTGGAAAAGGATGAACCAAACGTTGTCATCATAGGGTGGCTGGGACATCTTGAAGAGTTTGACCCAGACAGGGTTGAAGCGTGGCCTCTGTACGAGGAGCGACTAAATTTTTTCTTCACCGTGCACAACATCGTCGAGGGGTCCCCCAAGAATACGCAATGTTTGTGGATCGACAATATACACCGTCATATGCTCGTCGTGTGTGCTGGTAGACTCCCTATGTGGACATTGTGTCGGAGCTCACCGCCCACTTCACACCGTGCCTGTTAGTGATTATTCAGTGCTTTGCATTTCATAAGCGCAGCCAGCAGCAACCATCGCGAATTTCGTCATCACCCTGTGCCGCTTCTCCGAACATTGCAACTTTGGTGAGACCTTGTCATACATGCTATGGGACTGTCTAGTTTGCGGTGTCCGGTACAAAGGGGTGCAGCGTCGTCCCCTTGGCAAACCAACAGTGGAGTTCAATAAAGCGCTTGAGGCTGCAAATCCTTTGCCTCCGTAGGATTTGCAGCAACGACATTGATTTCCGTCAACAGCTTAAAGGGGAACTCAAGTGGATTTTGAGATGATCTACTTATTGGCATAACTCAATCTACTAGCTTTAAGCATCCCAAAAAATTGAAATTACATTCAAGGGCAGCCGGTTTTCCTAATAAAAATCCAATCAAAGATTGTGGCACGCCACCCTTTCTGTGCCATGGTGTAGACACCAGGGGGTGCCACCGGACGAGAAGGCAGCAGGGGAGGGCACACGATGGCCAATCACGAGTAATGGCTTCTCGGCGGACTGCTTTTTCGAAGGTGCACGTATTCAAAACTTAGTCTGTCGGGAAACCATAAGTTGTAATTGGCTGTCACGTGCCCTCCCCTGCTGCTTTCCCGTCCGGTGGCACCCTCTGGTATTCTGCGCCACGCCGCAGAAAGGAGGGCGTTCCACGATCTTTGATTGAATTTTTAATAGGGAAATTGACCGCCCTTGTATGTAATTTCACTGAAAAAACAGTAAGTGCGCAGGCGAGCTTGTTGAAGTTGATCATGATGTAGAATACCCGAGACGGTTTTAAAAGTTGGGAAACTTGGTCGAAGAAAAAAGACGGGGGAAAAGAACATCTCAAACTCAGCTAGTGTTTATTTCCTCAAAGTTATATATCCACAACCTAATCACCGGCCACCGACGTTCTTTTCCCCTGACTTTTTTCTTCAACCAATTTTCCTGCTTTTACCACAGTCTCGGGTAATGATGTAATTTCAGGTTTTTTAGGATGCTGAGAGTTCATAGATTTAGTTATGACAATAAATAAACGATATCAGAATCCACTTCAGTGCCCCTCTAAGACGATGACCACCTTCTTTATTGAAAGTAGCTGCCCACTCGGCCTTCTCTGCAATGCGAACACTTGTCTCTAACATTTCGCGGCATGACGCCCTATTTCCCCAACCAAGATCTAAACCACTGTGCAACCCCCTCATCATCACGTTCCATGCCCCCATACCCAGGCTCGGCAAACTAATCATGGACGCCACTTCCCAACTCGTAGACTCTTTAAAGTTATTTCTAAAGCACCCACCGTAACTTACTGTCGTCAGCCCAACTTACGATCCCTTTTAGTACGCAGCAACCAGACCGGAACACCCTCATTTTTATGTTCCATCCCTCCATACCCAGGCTCGGCAAACTAATCATGGACACCACTTCCCACCTCACCGACTCTAAAGTAATTTCTAAAGCACCCGCCCTAACTTACCATCGTCACCCCAATTTACGATTCCTTCTAAAATGCAGCAACCACTCCGAAACCCCCTCATCTTTACGTTCCATCCCTCCATACCCAGGCTCGGCAAACTAATCATGGATTCCACTTCCCCCCTCATAGACTCTTAAGTTATTTCTAAGGCACCCGTCCTAACTTACCATCATCAGCCCAACTTACGATCCCTTTTGTACGCAGCAACCAGTCTACAAAACCTCCGACTTTGCTCCTCGGTACCACGCCGTGCGGCACCCCGACATGCCTTGCGTGGAAACAGACCGGCCACCCTCCCAACCTGCCAACGAGAATCCCTCCGGCCCTTCAATGGCGTCACAATCAAATATTACATAATCTTGCTCTCCACCTAGTGAAGGCACATCTGAGATATCATAATTAATACTGTGCCCAGTTACGCCCAAACCTCATTGTCGCTAAAAGATTCTTCAAGTCCCTTAACTTATCTTTCCATTCTCACTCACGCAAACTTGTCGACAAAATTCTTAAAGTCAACTTGTATCTCCTATGCCGATGGTCCCCCCTCTGAATCAAGAAAACTAGACACTTCCTTGCACCGAAATGATCAGGCCGCCATCCAACGCAATGATGATGTCACCATACCAGATGATTTAACCCTCACTGCCCTTGAACACATTGTCTTATCGAAGGGCCTGTCCTCTGTCCCTGCACTTCCAAGCCGACCTGACCCTTTTTCTTTACATGTAGAAAGCGAACAATTCCTCCGATGCCTACTCTTAAATGCCCACTTCACCCAGCATCCGTCCAACATTAATCGCACCATGTTCGACACCATTAACTCAAAAAACTACTATCTGGCCCCCTTTTCCCGCCAAACACCCTGAAACTGATAATTCAATAAAAGCATGTTTTATCATCCTTGCCAACTCGTTTAGCAACCTAATCTCTAAATACCGCAACACCACCCACAGGATGTTACCGCTTTAAAATCCCTTCGAAACCACACTAACCTCGTAATCAATACAACCGATAAGGTTGGAGCCGTGGTGGTCTGGTGCAGTGATCTCTACTCCGAGGAGGCTCTCCGACAGCTCTCTGTTTCTGATATTTACGAACCCCTTTCCTCTGACCCCACCGCCGCCTTCCAAGATAAAATTACAGCCACCGTAAGGCTCCTAATCGAAACCAACTTCCTTCACCCCGCTGCAAATTGCCTAATTGTTCGTCATCCCCACGCTGCCTTATTCCACCCGTCATATCCTGCCCCACTTACTTCATATTCGTTTTTGTTGATTCGCTCCTTCAGCCTATTGTACAAAATCTGCCCAGTTACGTTAAAGACACAAAAAGCATCCTCCAATGCCAGTCTAATCTGGCGCCGACTCCCGAAACTATCCTCTTCACAATGTACATCACATCTCTCTACACTGTAATTCCTCACGCCGAAGGACTACAGGCTCTCTCACACTTTCTTGATCAGCGTCCCTCTCAAAATTCCCCGTCTCACTCCATAATCCGCCTAGCCAAAAAGTCCTAACACTAAACGCCTTCCAATTCAACAACTCCTTCTATCGCCAAAAATGTGGTGTAGCGATGGGCACCAAGATGGGTCCCTCGTTCGCCAACTTTTTGTTGGCTACGTTGAGCACTAGTTCTTTAATTCCTTCCCACACACGCACCCTCAATTCTATGGTCATTATTTTATGACATCTTTGGTTTTGACCCCCCTCCCGTAGTTGACCGCTTCACCAATGCACGTTGTAACGCCCACCCCTCCCTCAAGTTTACCTCAGTGATATCGAAATGCTCTGTCAACTTCCTAGACTCAATATACACTGGTGACAGTCAGAGGTTCCACACCTCTGTGCACTATAAACCCACTGGCAGCCATAGCTACCTTCTTTACTTCTCGAACCAACCTAGATCCAAAATCAACTCTATTCCCTTTTCACAATTCCTTCGCCTCCGTAGGATTTGCAGCGACGACATAGATTTCCGTCAACAGCTTAAGACGATGACCGCCTTCTTTACTAAACATAGTTACCCACTCGGCCTTCCGCGCAATGCGAGCAGTCGCTTTTCTAACATTTCGCGGCACGACGCCCTCTTTCCCCTACCAAGATCGAAACCAGGCAGCCTCCTCATCTTCACGTTTCATCCCTCCGTACCCAGGCCTGACGAACTAATAACGGAAGCCACTTCTTACCTTGTAGACTCTAAAGTTATTTATAAAGCAACTGCCCTAACTACCATCGGCAGCCCAACTTACGATCCCTTCTTAGTGCACAGCAACCAGTCCACAAAACCTCTGACCTTGCTCACCTGTAATACGCCGCACGGCGCCCCAAAATGTCTTACGTGCAAACAAACCGGCCTTCCTCCCTGCTTGCCAATGAGAATCACTGGCAATCACACCTGCAATTCTTCTAATCTGATATACATTATTTCCTGCACACTTTGTCCGACCTTATTATATATCGACGGAATTCAGCACCGACTCCATGGACGCGTCCGAGATAGATTTGTCACACTAAAAATAGCGGGCCAACTTTAACACGACCTCTCCACGCACGTCTCTCAACACTTCTCCTCCACGAATCATTCCGAACTCAACGTGCGAGTATGCATCGGGAAATCAGGCTTCCACACACCCACCTCACACAAAAAGGAACAAAACAGATTAATATTTAACCTATAAACTTAATTCCCTTCCGGTCTGAACAAGAAACTTTCTTTCGGCTGTTAGACATTCCCCAATATATATAATTTGGGTGGTGACAAGGGGTGCCCTAAGCTTCCCCCCCCCCCCTTTCACCGGCCCGCATTCGTTCACTTGTTAACTTGCAGACCTTCTGCACCTTACTCGACAACTTTCCTCCCTCTCTGACTCCATGACGTCACATCGGTCAAGTGTTACCTCCGCCTTTTGTATATATATTGTATATATATTTTGATCTGTCATCTCCCCTTTTAGTATACCTGAAGAAGACCGTTTGGTTGAAACTTTGTTCCACTCCTTTCCCTTAGCTACTTCTCTTTCCCTTCATACCTCTACTAATATACTAACAGTGCCCGGCAGAACCCCACATCTTCATCTGGAAGAACTCTTGAACGGCCTTGTGTAGGGTATTTCGGATGATATTCTTGTCGGCAGACGAACAGTAGTTGAGCACGATGATTGGGTGCAGAGGGTGCTGCAGCGCATCCAGGACAACGGCCTGCGTCTGAACGCTGACAAGTGCGCTATCGGACTCAAGGAAGTATCGTACCTGTGGTACCGTACCAACAAGAACGACGTCAGTCCTTCTGCCGAAAAGGTGGAGACCATCAAGAAAGCTCCGGAATCAAAGAACAAGACAGAACTAAAGTCCTTCTTGGGAGCTCTGGACCTCTATGGTCGTTTTTTTTTTAAGGGGGCCGCCCATGTGTGGATCCCTTTATCGCCTTCTGGATAAGGATAAGGTGTGGGCCTCGGTGAAGATGGAAGCAGAGGCGTACAAGCATGCCAAGGGTCTGCTAGAATCCTCAGATGTTCTAGCACACTACGATGTGTCACGTCCCATAGTGCTGGCCTGCAATGCCTCTCCGTCCGGGCTGGGAGCTGTACTGAGCCAAGTGGGAGAAGATGGCATTAAAAGGCCTGCTTCGTCGGCCTGTTCTGAAACTCGTGGCATCATCACTGACATTGCCACTGGAATCTTGGGGTCAATACCAGTGGCAGCCCTGAAGCTGGCCATTGCAATGTCCTCGTCAGTCCCACAGAATTCTTTTATTGCTGCTTTTCCAAAAGGTACCTCACACAGGTTGCTCTTCCTGCAGTGCTTTTGCACAGCACGTCTGAAAACAAGCAAGGAGAATGTCACATACGTGGCCATGGCTGCAAGAAACTGCCACTTGTTATTTAAAGGCAGTGATTTCAGGAACTTGTAGATTTTTTTGTAATCTAGCCAGATCACTTTGCCTACTTTTATGGTGGCCCCCAGCAGCAGATGTTTTCTGGAACATGTAGATAGCAACTGTGCAGCAACTGTATTCATGTATACATGCAATACCTTATCAAACAATTTTTAGGATGCTTTGGAATAAAATTGTGCGCGTATCAAGTAAACACACGTAGCAGACTTAGCTTTGAAACAGTATGGGATTATCCAACATCAAAGAAAGCTAGAAACAGGAACATTCGGAGACTCACTTCATGCAGCATTTCTTTTTATTTCTTTTGGAGCATGTCAATGGGAATGTAAAAGCCGGTAAAGGTAACGGTGGCGAATACCTGCCCTAGGTTTATTAGACAGACCATTTACAAGATTTGTACCACTTAAAGAAGTAACAACTTTTTGTAGTCTTGCATTCTTCCCAGAATCTACCCTGGCGGTAGTACATTTGACAAGGCATGTCAGCCAACCTCGGGAGCTGTTGCCTGAGCAACAAACGCGAAATTTAAAGCGCTGCTAGGCGCAGCGAAGACAGCTACTATGAACCACGACCAAGCCGGTCGTGCAACGAACTCGTTGGAGGTATGCAGTGCCGCGACGACCCACACACGCAAAACAAACACTAGGCGGCCGTCCGCTCCACTTATTGTTTTGCGTGCTCCTGTTGGTTACGCCCACTGTCAAAGTTATATCTTACCCAAACATGTTCCTTGAGGTTTCGGTGTTGTGATGGACTGCGACATCTGTCTTGAGGAAATCGAGGGCTTCTAAAATCGCCCGAATGCCGGTCCAGAACCCGCCGTCCCGCTTCTGCTACCTAAGACATTCGAGGTGCTCGTCTCACAAAGTTGTGCCAACGTCTCGCGGGTGGTATAATTGGCAGGTGACCTTCTCTTGCAGGCAGGCGCTCCTTCCAACATCGTAAAACCGCATAAATGCTGAGCGCAACTGGAACCAACAGCCGACCGAGGCGAGCACACGACAGTTTCAGCAGTTCAGAGCCCCATTAGCGCCATTAGGCCTACTGGATGACTGGAGCCGTGAGTAGGTTAAGGAATTAGGAACGTAAAGTGTGTGCAATCTATGCGTTAAACAAATTATTTTCGTAATTAAAACGATGTAAAAATTGTTTCCGCAATATATGCCTTCTTTTTTAAAAAAAATCCCGTAACATATGCCGAGCGCTGCCGACGAGAGTACGCTTTACGAACTCAGTTTAGCTGAAATGGCATTTGGGTTGAATGGCATTTGAGTTGCCGTGTGGCAGTGTTTCAATCACATTTACACTGAATGTGATTTGGCGTAAATGCCATTTTAGCTGCCGTCTGACAGGGGTATTAGATATGTTGCGGGCCCATTACGAGGCTGGTCGAAACGGGGAAGTCTGTGTGCGCTTGGACGCTCCAAGCGACGCTCCTCGGCACCACACTCATCCACGAGCATAGACACTTGGGGGCCTGCAGAGCCGCTGCGAGCTCTACCCGCGTTCCGCCTTCCTCCGCACCCGCTTTTGCTCCCAACTTTCGCGTCGCGTGCACCCACCGGTCCAGTCTCGGCATACACTTACTGACTTGACTCGGCTCGCAACCAAGCCGAGGTCCTCACTTTTCCATTTCTTTCCTTGTCAAAACAACAACAAAAAAATAAGAAACCGCCCGAGTTGGGGACCATACATTCCGCCGCACCCTCCTCGAGAGGGGACTTCACCCGCGGTTTCTAATTAGCGGGGGCCGCGAAACAGCACAAGCCTATGGCCCCAGCTCTCCCGCTAAACCCGCGGGGCAAGGGGCGACGAAAACCGGATGCGCTCCCTCACAAAAACTCAAAGATAAAGAAAAATAGTCGAATTCCGTGACAACGTGGTTCATCGAGTGGCAAGCGGTGAAACTGCAACTGTTTCTTTTTAAGCACCGAACTGTAGAAACTGTTATTCGGGCACTTCGGTACACTGCAGCCTTTCGGCAGCGATCGATCACAGACAACGTAAACACTACTCGAGCAGCCAGAAAATGAAATAAAGTGGGACCAGGAGCAAACCCGTTCAGCAGATGGCGCTTGGCGCTGAGCAGCATCAAATTCAGCAATTTTCGTCACATCTGTAATTATGCTAAAAAATGTGGATCTGTATATTATTTAACAAAACAAAATTATTTAACGAAACGTCCTCTTGTGTGTCTCTTTCGTTTTAAGTCAATGTAGATCACCAACACGCCCATGTCTCTAATTTAGCTATTTATTGTTTCTGATCGCGGTGCTGGAAAGGTAGGCTCTTACCCAATAGGCGACGTGGATTTGGCTGACGTGCTGCGGTTCCGCGGATGCATCGCTGTGAAAAGGCAGAGAGCTTTCGAAGAAAAGAAGGTCCAAAAGAGTCCGTTTTTATTTTAAAAGTTCTATGGCTTAGAATTTTTTTAGCTCTCTATTTTTGCGTTTTTGTGTTTCTTTTCACGCCTTTTACGACGTGGGGTGGATGAAATTCGATTTAATTATCGTTTAATGGTCTCTTTAAACCTATATCACATTGGCGTGCTTATATATAACTTCTATGATTCATTTATTCTCCTTCTGAATTATACAAGTAAACTAAACTAAGCCGTTTCCGAAGAATTTTCGCTAGGTTACATTAATGAGCATTGTGAGATGTAGCTGATGAGCTGCGACTAACAAAACGATCTCGAAAGAAAGGTGCCTTCTTTTGGCTAAGAAAGCTTAACGACGACATTTAACGGAGAAAAAAAAAAAGTAAGTGACATTGAAGAAGAACTCTTAATGTTCTTTTTTAAATTAGAGTTTGACGTCCTGGATGTGCTCAGCAGCTTGAGTTTCGGCATACAGAGCAGACATTGAAAGAGCAAATTGTCCGACTTCGTTTCCCTCAGTTTAAACATAGCACATAGTCCGGGCCACAATAACAAGGTTTCGGTGGTCGTTGCCATCTTGCACAAAAAGTGAGTGCAAGATGGCAGTAAAAAGGGCTTTTCTAACAAGCGTTCCAAAACGGCCTTGTTGGTTAGAGGCAGACGATGCATGACAAACGCAACTGTACAGTACACGGACTGCTCAAAAAACATAACTTCATAGCCACACCGGTTTAGTCACAGTCCGGTCTTTGTTTTCACGTGTCATGTTTTTGCTCCGGCTTCTAAGGGCCTTTGCGTTCAACTTTTCACCTTGTTTCCCAAGGACGAGAGTCTGGACGAGTGCCAGAACGCCACCAAAGTCAGGTTTAGGCTACACAAGCAAGGAAAAAAAACACCGATCGGTTAAGATAACAAATAATTATAACCAAAGAAGATTATTCGTGATTATAAACGAAGTATAGCGGTAGCCATACTTTGATTAATATTACATGCGTACTCGTAGTATATTTACGTGTATATATGATTATTAAAGGTGGTGAGCGTTTATAAGCTCTTTACCCTAAGTTTGTCTTTCATGTTCAAATACTTTTTTTTTTTTCACGCCGGTAGCAGCAATGTAAGGGCGAAGCAGACGAAAGCCATAACTATTACTGCTACGAATGTGTCTCTTTAGAATAATAGTATAGTAGCCTTCACACGCAACCAGGAACTGCGAAAAGGATATTGCGGGCGCAGCGTCCAGCAATAGATAATTCGGTCTTTGAATCCCAGGGAGTTGGGGGCTAACTGCGATAAAAAGAAGCTGCCGTCCGTGGTGGTTACGCAGTTTTTGTCTAATTTTTGAGGCGCTATGGGAGGAAGGTTGACCAGAAGATTTAGTGGGAGGCGACCTTCTGAACGGGAGTCGTTACCCAGCGAGAGACCGCACCTTTGTACCACGGCGGCAGGGATTCTAAAAGATGATGACGTCTTTCTGGTGACGGACGCCTTTCAATCCTCTGATAACCTTGCCACTTGTTTTGGTTCAAAGCGTGGGAACGTCAATACTTCCAAATTTAGAGTTTATCCTTTCTGTTGTTGGCAGAAAAATAATTTATTTATTTTGAAGAGAAGGACTTGACCAGCTGGAGTAGCTACGGACGATTAGGCAGAATCCTTCGAGCGGCGGCAAACTGTAGCCTTCTGAGCGGATGTCTCTTTCCAGCGAGACGGCTGCTCCTTCAGGGCACGGCGGTGGTGGGCTTAGTAGCTTCGATACAAAGACCGCACCAAGTTCGCTCAAGAATTCGGCAAAGCGATGATCAAGCCTCTTTTGGTCCCGGTTGTGGGAACTTTGAAAGTGTCTTCCAAGGGAGTTTGAAATGACGTTGTTTATACATAGCTTTGTTGGGGTTTCTTTGCCATCTTTTGTAGTGCGCAGAATAAAATTAGTTTGCTTTCAAACCATCATGCTGCCATTTTTAATAAAAAATAACAAATAATAGGTAACGTAATTTGATAGCAGATACCGTAAAATAATAACGACATTACTTTACTCGTTACTCATTTGAGATTCCAACGAGTATGATAGTGCGTTACTAAAAAAAATCTAACGCGTTACCAGTAACGTCGTCACTTGTGACGCATTAGTTCCAACACTGTGACCCAGGAAGAAAGAAAATAAATTGATGTTGAATGCGAGCTTGCTCGAGTAACTTGTATCTGTTCAGAATATATTCCCCTGTAAACGACAATCCCCACCACCGGGGAAGAACATAAGTGGGCGAGCGAGACGCCTCTGGGTTTGGCGTCACGCCTGCATTTCAAGGGTCAGACTTACTGGTTCCCGACACCAGCACAATTGACGGCTCCACCCGGGTATTTGACAGTTTATTGATACCGAGACGAAGGGGAAGAGCGCGACGGCCCGCAGCCGCAGTGCGTTCTCGCTGGCGCTCTGGCGGGGAGTCAGATTAAAAACCCACCGCTGAAAACCACCCTGTGTACAGAGTCATCGAATGGGAGTGGACGTAGACGTATAATTACCTGATACAAAGTGTCGCTTGATTCCTAAACAAATAATGCCGGCGTTCAAGTATACCATCATATCAAATTGTTAGACAGAAATGTAGAGAAGAGTGTGTGTTTATTGAAAAAAAGATTTCGGCCCTCCCTTCCGGTCCGCTTTTCTATATGCCTCAAATAACGCGGGCGAATCTTTCCTTCTGTCGCATTTACGCTTCGCCGCTTCCGCAAACTATGAATGTGGTAGGTTGGTTTAGTGGCTTAGAACCAGGACAAGCTGAGTGACGCAAGACGCCTCGTATCGTTCAGATTGTCCCGGTTTTTATATGTTTCTTTGGCGCTCCTCTAAACGCACAGTGTTCGGTTTCTAAACGCTGTTTTTATTTTGGCACGGAAATAAGACAAAATACGTAATACTTTTTTTACTCCAGTGCAATGAAATATAAATTCTATTTCCAGCAATCTGCTTTGCGCCATGCTTCCATCATGACAGGGAATCTGTCGGCGGCTTTGCGACTAATTTGGGAGAACCGGGGGGGGGGGGGGACCTCGGGTTTTCGCGGTGTATGTGTGTTGACAGGGGACCTGTCGGCAACTTTGAGCTGACGCCGTCTGAGCTTATCGTTTGCTGGAATGCACGGGGGCCTGGGAAAAGGAAGAAGGAAGGGGATAGGACTTTTGTTTCTTCCGAAAGGGAAGAAAAAAAGAGGAAGACAAAGGTTAGTGAGTGACATGTAAGTTTGTCCTGTGAAATAAAGTTTTTAGCTGAGGAAGTGGCCCAGTGGGCTAACTAGGGTGCCTACATGTTTCCGCCGCTCCGCTGTTTAGGGAGGCGACAACATTTGTGATACCTGTTGCCGACAAACCAGTGTTGCCTACCTCGTCACCATGGCAACCTGCGCTGTTTTCGTCGACCCTTTTTTCAAACTAGCCGGTCGTGCGCTCGCACTACGCCGCTAATCCTCTTTAGGGCTAGGGACCGCCCACCGCTCTCGTTCCAACGGCGAGGCTCCGACATGCGATGCCGGTATGATGCGTTTCATTTTGTCGCGGGAACTCGCGTTTCGTTAAAGCAACGCACACTTTCTGCTCGCAACTTCAAGAAATGAAACACCCGAATAAAGGGAGCGACAGCCACCACGGCCGCCATCCCGCTGAGCCTCCGACTCCTCTCCTGAACGGAAACAGAAGTGGTCTCACACTCTTGCCGGTGTTTCGAGAACCCAGAAACTCAACGTTGTATACGTTTATCGAAATAAGAAGTGGGAAAAAATGAAGGTGAGAGAGGATCTGGGAAAAGGATAACAAGAAGTTGGTGCCACCCTAAAGCGGAGCGAAAACATGTAAGCACCCAGGGCTAACCCGTCTCAGCTCAAGGCTGTATAAACATACAAAGCAAGCCAATATTGTTTTTCGTTTGAGACTTTGTCTGTTTCGTTCTGTGTTTGTCTTTTGTCCGTATCCCCAGTCTGTTTACAACTATTCTCAATTTATTTCTCACGTACCTAGATCGGGCAATCGGGGAGCGACAGAATGGTTCCGCGCCGGGCTGCTGGCCGTACAGTTATGTAGATAACTACCTAATCATGCATGAAGAGCAGACAGACCCTGAGACTATCCGGGAGGCCTTCTCGTCGGGCCCCGCAGGTCTCGTCTTTAAAAGGGAGGACCCCTCCGACGGAACTCTCCAATTCTTAGACCTTCCTTTGGCGATCCATCCCGGGGGAATCTGCTGGGAGTTCAGGCAAAGGACAGAAGAAGCCAGTTCTGCATTACGCTAGCGCTCACTCCAAGACCGTTAATTAAACCAGGGCTTGTCAAGTCCCTTATGACGTCAGGGCGTTCTAGATCATCCCCCCCGTTACGAGGAGCATAGTAGCATAGTGTCCGGCTACAGACGCGGAACATAGTGTCCGGCTACAGACGCGGAACATAGCGTCCGGCTACAGACCTGGAGCATAGTGTCCGGCTACAGACGCGGAGGTTGAGAAAGGCCGGCTTTCCCGACCGCCTGCTGGAAAACTCGCTCAAGAGGCTAATTTTCGCCCCTCCTACTCCGACACCGGCACCCATACAAAGGAAGAAAAAGCTTTCCGTCATTCCTTATACACACAACACAGCGCATAGGCTAGACGCGCTCGTGTCCAGATTCGAAGTAGGGGTGGCGTTCAGCTGCAAATTCAAACTCATGGTGAATTCCTCTCGCAGATCTCGAGCATTTCAAAAGCGCTCCATTTGGAGCGCGCATATTTCGCTCGCAGGTCTGGCTCGAATTGGACATCTTCCGCTCGTAGATCTCTGGCAGCGCCCGCTCCACGGAGCGCCCCAAACCTCGCCGAACTTGCTCTGCGGGTTTTCACAGATCTCTCCGGAAGTGGACAGAGAGGCCCACGTGATTTCCTTCTAAATCGGCAGTGCGCATGCGCGGCGAGGTTGGAGAGGTCGGCGCCGGCGGGCCGTTCGGGCCACGGTCGGGTCGTCGAGTTGGATCTGTTCGGGTGCGTCGGTTGTTTACGCGGTATTGTGACGGCTCGAACGCTTCTACCTCGCGTAGATCAGGGATATAAAGCCGAGACTGTGAAGCGTGGCAAATCGTAAGCGCTGACATCTGTGATTGTGAGAGAAAGAACGAGAAAAAGAACGACAGAAAAGCCGGTGGCAGACGCAAGGTTAGGCCTGTTCATTCTGCAGCCAATAATTGTTTACCTTTTTACACTGCAGTCCGCCGGCGTTTTTCCTTGCAATAAAGCAAGAAGAGATTAGGCAACGACCGTGCAAGTGATGGTTTGTTACCTCTGTGTTTATTAAAGTCGTACCAGAAAGTCGAACTCCACCGCTGGCAATCGCTGCCCGTGCCCCGCCGCTTCGACGCGGTGCCGAACCCGGACGTCTTCGTTATTTGTGACACGGGCGCCGTGGTACGTAATATTTCGCCCGGCCTGTGTCGCATGTTTTTTATGCAGCTGCGGGCTTCTAACTCCGATTCCCTCAGACCCTGTTCCCGAAGGAATATGACACTGCAATACTTCGCTCTCTGCAAAAGGTGTTTATTAACTCACTCATTGCGTTGGGGGGTTTCAGGATCGGTAAACGGTCATCAGCGAGGCCGGGGGAAAGTCCGCTGCCACTGCAGCTTCTCCACGTCCACAGCGGTAGACGTCCACACCGCATCATGGGGACGTCGTCGTCCAGGGTTGCCGTCGGGTCTGTTTGTCAAGTCCGCCACTCGACTTTGCACCCGCACTCCCCGCGCCATCGTCCGTCTCCCGCCGAATTCCGCGCCAGCGTCTTCCTCTCCTGTCCCGCTGCACGCTTGCCGTCCGCCGTTCGAGAGCGTCGCCGTACAAGAGCGCTGCCGTCCAAGAGAGCCCCTTCCTTTGTCCGGCTTCCCCTTTTCAAGCCTTTGCCCCTTTGTCTTGGGAAGCCAGTCGGGTGATGTCAGTTGGCTTAGGGGAGTGGTCCAGCCGGACCTTGTGGTGTGCGAGGCCATCGGCGCTCCCCCGATGCATGAGGTATCTCGGAGGCTGGAAATTAGGGTCCGGAAAGTCGGCGCGGCGGAGGGCAGACATATATCCACACAGCTAAGCAGTGACATTTGACACTGGTAGTCGGAATGATATTAGGCTGAGGCGTCGGTGGGCTTGTCAAGTTCGAGCAGCGGCTATTTCGAACGGCGGAGGGGGAAGCGGAGGGGAGGGGTGTGGGAGAGGTCGCTCCAATAATGCAAGTTTATCTTCCCCTCGTCGATTCGGGGCGGGTCCACGGAGCGGAATTTTGCCTCCCTCGCGGATTTTGAAAAGCGCTCCGGATCTACGAGTGGAATTCACCATCAGTTAACAAAATGGTTAATTGCACTCCCCAAATAAGACCTGCTTTAAGATGCGCGGCATCAGTTCGTCTCATGTAAAAAAGGGAGGATCAACTCCATCCCGTTCACCTGCGGCGGAGAATGCATAGGCCAGACAGGCAGGTGTATCAACGAGGCTGCGGTAGCGGGAGGACTCGGCTCGGCGCAGCCGATCGTAGTGCATCCAGACTTGGAAGTAATCCGGTGCAAGTAACGGGATTGCTTATAATTAATTACTTTTCTTGTAATTTAGTAATTAATCCGTTACTTTTTGAAAATATACTTTGTGAAGTAATCTCAGTACTTTTAAAGTAACGAATTACTGAAATTATTTGTTACAATTCTTCCGTCCTATCAAAGAGAGAAAAAGAGTGGAAGAAGGGATATACAATGGCCTTTGCGCTTTTAGCATGCCAACACAAGACTCGGGTGAGGTTCTGGGGTGGGAAAGTAAAGAAATTCATGGAAAGCACAAGGGCCCAGCCAGAGCCCGTTTCGGGACTCCCTCGTACGGTCAGCCAAGATGGGCGGATTCGACTGTCTACATAAAGGCAACAGGCCTCGACTTATTGGAAATCAAAGGCACTGCTGCGAGCGCACAAAACAGCAGAAAACTAATGGCCCATAAAACCGTCGCGTGGGGCTCGTGAGGACTAGGGCCGCGAACACTGTGATCGTGGTGCATGCGTCCGCTCCCCTCCCCCCTCTCGCCTCCTCCTTTCTTCACCACCCTCTGAGTTTTTTCCCCCCCAAAAAAACAATCAGTGTTTCTTTTTTCGTTTTTTTTTTTGTTGTTGTTACACGAAACCGCCCTTTGCTTGTTAATGTTTATGCCTCCACACGCCCCCAGACCCTCCCCCCGGCAAATACGAAAAAAAGGCTCTAATGAGACCTCGCCCCTGCTCATCCTTGACAGCGCTGTGAAGGCTAAAAACTGGCCGGTCCAACCAGCTATGTGGCTTCTTTCACTTGAATTCGCACTAGCGGATGCATAGAGCAAAAACATGAGGGGTGCGATGGCAGCAGTTCATTGGGACAAAAATAAAAAATTAGCGTCAACCCTGCTGTCAGTTTTTTTTATTTACAAATACTGCTGATTTCTATCAGGGATCGTAGCAGGGTGGAAAGTAACATAAAACGAAGCGATAAAGTACCAAAGAGTTACTCATTCAGAACACAAAGGACACTTGGCGAGAAACTCGGCGAGAAATCTGGCGGCCGTGACTGGCTAACGCCGCACTTGACCTTGGCGCGGGCCAATCAAAGCCGGCGGATTTCTTGCCAACTTTTTCTCCAAGTGTCCAGATTAGGGCCCTTGCTTAATAATTTTGTAAGGAAGCCCATTCCATTCTACAATCGTTCGAGAAAAAAAGCAGAATTTGAAACCGTTGATGCGCGGTTGGTAAGGTGTAATGGTAAGTGGGGTTCTTCCTCGGGTGGCGTAACCAGTCGAGAAAGTGATGTATTCGTGAACGTTAATTTTATATTGTCCCTTAATTAATTGAAATAGAAAACGAAGTCTGCATACACGGTTTCGTCCTTGAACCGGGTTTCGTTCTGGACTACTTTAAACAGGTGCTTTCGACAGCAGGCAATAAGCTCGTCGAGGAACACAAAAAAACGGCTTGGGACATCCAAGCGGTGTCTGCGGATTCCGCCGGCGGGACCTTAGACGTTAATTTTAGGGAAAGGGAACACAGCCCGAGTTTTTTTTTTTTAGAATAAACAGTGGCTGACTTGGACACTTGAGTTGAGAAGCCCCCTGTAAAAATGTGAAAGACATTTCAGCGTGCTATTCACTGAAAATTTGCTTTTTTAAATAATTTATAAACGGCAAAACCACTTCAGCTGAGGGATTGTCCATTATTATTTCGTGCGACGTCTTGGTTTACATAAGTTTGGTGATCAAGAAACAAGATCAAGTAGGTCATTTGGTTGGATTACAGCCTTCATCAAAAATAAATCTTTGAAATGTACCCAGACGCAAGTACCGCATCTTGGTCTCACAGCCAGTCCGATTTAGTGGGTAAACCAGCCCCTATTTAGGGCAAAATGCAGCAAACATAAAACAATCATATCTTCAGAGGAATAGTGTTTTGAAGCTCGCCGATTCCAAACTCAAATTAATTCGAATGGTGTGGCGCGCCTCCACCACCCAAGTGCATTCGTCGCATGTTCATGGAATTTAGTTCTGTCATGGTTGCATACAGAGCAAGGCTCGTTTATCTTGAGCACCTGTTTAAGTCCTTTATATTTTAAAGATTCGTTCTCCTGAAATTATTAGCCTAAAATGATGCGTACATAGTACTTACTGAATGCGTTGCATTTTGGTTTTAATTCTCATGGGGCCCGAAATTTTCCCCGCCAAACACCCAGTAAATAGTGTGTCTTTTTCGTGTTTCTTAGGAGTAACGCACAAGTAGCGAAGTAATTAATCCATTAATTTTACAGAAAGTAATTTGTAACGGCAATCCATTATTTTTTATTCCAAGTAATTTTACTGTAATTAATTACTTTTCTGAAGGAACGGGCGCAAGTCTGGGTGCATCAGCGTGCGCGCGGTGGGTGCACCCCAGGTTCGAGCAAACGCGCGAATTGGGGTTTCACATCCAAATGTTTGAAAGAGTCGTCTCGTACGCCATAAAGGGCTTAGATGTAAACGCTCCCTTCTCGCTGACGCTCTCCGAACGAGAGATCACGTTCTAGCGCCCCGTGCTTTCCAGTTTGGGCTAGACGACTTTGGCGGATAACTCGTTCCTCCTGCCCTGCCGGCTCCTTTCGTATCTTTGCGCTCTTGGTTCCCCCCCCCCCCCTCCCTTCCATATTCTTCCTTCGAATTTGCCTCACTCGTTCCGTCAATCGCCCTCTCCAGGATGGGAAGCCGGGGAGCTGGTGGACGTCGGTTTATGTGTGAGGGACGGCTGGTTTGCCCGAGATTAGCTGAGGCTTTGGACTCGTTGGGTTTTTCAAAACGAGATATCACTTCCTTAATCCTCAAGGTGGCTCGTGGCACATTGCGATGCTATTACCATTTCATGCGGGGAACAAACCGAAGTGTTTAAACTATCTTCCCGCCTCCCCCAGTTTTCTTTTTCTTTTTTTGTTGGGAAAGTGGCGGGAGGGCGGCATTTTACCCGCCATATTTGTCGGCTGTGCAACATGCTTGTTTTTACAGCTTTTTTGTACTATAGATAGATGGTGATTTCTGTACTGGCCTCCTCAGTCTCCACGAGGCATGTATAATGATGACACCCTTCTATAAAATGTTTTTGTTTTCCTCTTGTGTTTGTGTGTGTATTCAGCACAAGTGAATTGTGTTGTGGAATGATGAAAATGAGAGTGATGTTAGCTCTTTTTCTGTATAAAGTTGTATTGTTCTGTGTATAAGTGCTTTGTCGCTTTTCCCACACTTGGATGTATCACGGTGTTTGTGAGCAAGAGGTTAAGCTTCCTTAAAAGACGAACGAGTTGGATCCCTATTGGAAAAACGCACTAGAAACATACCTGCTGCTTGTACAGTTCTGGTATGACGCCACCATAATTTCTTGTTATTATGGATGCAGCAAGTTTGGTTTGGCGTTTTCCATAACTGGAGATACCGGTGCCGCTATAGCAAAGCGTCTGTCTATACTGGCAGCAAGTTAGCTTGCCGATATGATTCGGTGCGGCTGGTATGATTTTGCGTCCGATGACGTAAGCGACCGCCATCTTTCCAAACCAACGCTTATACCTCAAGACCACCGGTATCACCAAATCATACATGCAGAAAGGCGACAGGTATCTTCCAACAAACGTCCAACATTTACCACCGGTATCGTTAAATATACCTTCCATGTCGGAACGGAACATAGACCGACGTTGAGCTAACACGAATTCCTCGGTCAACTCTTCAGGGCGACGCCTTGGGGCGACTGTCTCGAATAATGTGCTCCACAAGTATTCGACAGCCGCACCAACCGTACCGCATAGCAAAGCCAACGTGCACGGCAACAGACCGATCGTGACACCAAGCCGAGCGCATCACCGATCGACAGCGGCAAACTGCCCGTTGTTCGTACCATGAACCGTCACTCGTACTCGGCCAACTCGGCGCCTTTTTGTGGCTCCGTCGCCGCAACCGACGCAACTATCCGCAAACCCACTACCCCGCAACCGAGAGCCGGCGTCGGCGAAAGGCGAAACCGAAACGTAAAGCTTCCGCCCAGTGGCTGCCGCGGCTCCCCGGCTCGCCTAGTTTCCCGGCTTCAGCTTGCCCGCTTCCCATCGTCGCAGAGAAGGTGAACTGCGCAGCGGCTGGAGGGTCGTCGGCTCGCTTTACGTTTCACAAGACAGATGTTTTGCGGTCCTTTTCTGGCGCGACTCTGGTTCTCAACTCGACGGCGGCTCTCGTAGTTCAACCAGGCGTGGTCAGCCTGGGTCTGTGCAACGCGGCTGGCTCGCTGGCTTGCCTCGTCCGATCGCCGGAGACTTCGTAGTTCGCCCAGTTCGCCCGTTAGGCTTAGGATCCGAACGTGTTTGTCTTTCCGTGAAGCGGTAAGTGAATCTCGTCCCATTTTCGTTCTACTTTTAAATTATGTTAGGTGCGCTTCAGTGTAAAAATGTGTGCCAAGTGTTCGTGACAATTTTGAGCTAGAGTAATAGACGATTTGCTATTTTCCCAAGCGCCCTGGCCCGCGCGCGAGGAATTGTCGGAGAGACTGTCCCTCGCCTGGCCGCCCTGCCTTGAGATCGCATTGCCTTGTCACTTGCCTCCTCTTAATCCTCTGTTTTTCGATTCCATTACCTATTTTTATCTGTTCAAGTGTATTTTTTATTGCTTCTAAGTGTTTCTATTCTCTTCTGCGCGCGATATTTCTTGTGTATATATATATGTATATATAGTATTTGTGTCTTTATTTTGCCTTTTTCGACGGGAGTGCCGACGGACAACACGCCGCTTCGCGCGTTGTTCCCCGGGTGAGAACTACCGTTGCTACCGATTCCTATCGCGCTGTTAGCTGTTCACTTTGGTTCAATTTGACTCGCATGCAGTCGAGGGGAGCCGTTTATGAACAACCGCGCACATGTCATAGGGGTAGGCAGAGCTCTGAATAAACAATCGCGACGCCAGAGCCCAGTGCGCTGTGAATTGACCGCCCGCGCTCGCTCCGTTGACTCGCACTGTAACGTATGCCTTCGAGTGCCGCTTACTTGACCAACATACAGCACACCGCTTTGTCGCCGCGAACCATTTGTCCGAATGTTTGCGAAGCTGAGGCATATGCAACGCTGCTGCGCCTGACAACTGCGCGCTGCGGCGCGATCCCTTCGCAAGCACCGGTGGCCCTACGTAGCGGCTTGTATGCGCTTATGGTATGCCTTCTTAATCTATCTGCTAAGCGGTTGTTAGTTGCAAACAACCTTTCTCAAGTGCTGACAACTGCGCGCTGCTGCGCGCAGTTGCCAGGCGTCGCAGCGTTGGATGTGCCAAAGGGTGTTACGGTTTCGCAGGCATTCGGACAAATGATTCGCGGCGACAAAGCGGCGTGCTGTATCTTGGTCAAATAATCGGCACTCGAAGGCATACGCTACAGTGCGACTCAACGGAGATGAGCGCGGGTGGCCAAATCACAGCGCACTCGTCTCTCGCGTCGCGATTGTTGATTCAGAGCTCTGCCTACCCCTATGACCGGTCCGTATCACATGAGTGAATGACGTTTTAGCGAACAGCGACATTTGAGTGAATCGATGTTTTAGTGAATAACGGGGGCGCGCGTTAAGCCATCCGCCGCGCTGCGCTTACGCCGCTTTGCGGCGACAATCTGCGGAGGCTCATTACAAAAATGTGAACCCATTTGGCTCACCCAAAAAACGCCGCTTCGCGGCGTCCGACTATTCGATAAACTGCCATTCGGTGAAACGTGGGTGTTCGCTAAAATGTCATTCGATCAAGTAAGTTGCCCCCCCTCCCCCCCTAGACATGTGCGTGGGTGTTCATAAACGGCGCCTCTCGACTGCACGCGGGTCAAATAAACCAAAATGAACAGCTAACAGCGCGATAGGAATCGGTAGCAACGGTAGTACTCACCGGGGAAGAACACGCGAAGCGGCGTGTTGTCCTGTTGCTACTTGCGTCGCTCGGTGTTTGTGTTTTTGAAAACGTCGCTCATCGCCTTGATCGCTTGCACCAATCGGTTTCACAAGGTGTGTCTCGTCACGCGGCTAACTGAGCGGTAGCGAGTCCTTGTCGCTTTAGCTCGTCTCGTAGCACGCCAAATCGCTTACATATGGAGTACACCGCCCACACTTTTCTCTGCAACGGTGCAGGAGGTGCATGTAAATTGAACGAAGCTTTTATACACCGCGAGCGTTCTCTTGACAAACTCATACTAGCGATTGTTTTCACCCTGTCGAATACATTTATGCAAAACGGGGGCTGCTGGTTATTTCTGTGTTTAATTAAAACGCATCACTGACTAAAAAATCCTGCTATCATAGAGTTTATGCTATAGGAATGTATCGCTTCAGATAAATTTGTTATTTTCTATTTTTAGCCCCTTGCCTCTCCAGAAATAACATCTGGCCTAAAGCAGTGTTTCGGATCTCCTTCCAAGACCTGAGGCGGGTCGTCATTCAATCCAGGAGTTGGCAGCGTCTCATATGCGTGTTGCTGGTGCTTCTTAATGGATGGTGCTACCTGGGGACAAGTAATTATGCTTGAGAAAGGCAAGTATGACCGCCGTAAGTACACATATTGTTTTTAGTTTTCCTGGAATCCACTTCTTTCAAGAAATGCACGGTTCGCTTGTGCGCATCTCTCAATGCTTCTCTAGTAGGCGTGTTATTATTCCGTAGTGCTCCAACATGTCAGCTCCAGTTTCTTTGGACCATGCAATTGAGATGCAACACTAAACCACATGCTCTCGCGACAGTGCTGGGCTGAAGCGCTGTGGAAGCTACTCTAGCCTTTACAATGCAGCACAAAAGAAAAATAGTTGACGCCAAGTATAGCTAGCTGTGAGACTCCTTTTTACCAAAAGCTCTGTAGAAACAAATTTGCCACCTTATATGTAGTACAAAAGAACCTCGCGTGCCTAACCTGGAGAAGGGCGTTTTTTTTTGCATGGGCCATTTTTTTTTCTTAAACCAATCCTTCAGCCTCCTTGAAATGTTAACATCATGTGACACACGGAAGTACTGTAAACCCCTTAATTTTTGCAGCCTTTAATTTTGCGTAATTTAGTGGCCGTGATTGTGTCCTCTGTGACCGCTTCGAGAAGAAATAGAGGCCACGAAGATAAGGGGTTTTACTGTACATCGGAGAAAAGAGGAGATCATTTTTGTTTGTATGCAAGAGTAAAACCAACAACAACAATCATGGTGTCATCACTTTGTGAGCCTATCTGTGTCTATTGATTGATATGAATTTTATTTTAGTTAGTTAAACATTGTTGCCTGTACTGATGTGTGATGTCGTCTTCAACACAAACAGTGGTTTTCCTCTGAAGCAGGCAGCATGGATGCGTGCCGCAGTACAACAGAGTTCATTTGCAGGTTGTACCGGAGTTTGAAGGAGGATTCACACATTCTGGGGGAATCACGATTCAGTGGTCTACCTCAAGCGTGGACTAGATTTGCTCATTCTAAGAACAGTTTGGATAGAAAAGGGGATTTTTGACGAATGTAACTGCATGGTTGAAAGAGCCAGACAAGCCTTGTGAGTGCTTTGTTTTCTAGCCTCCCAGTCCTGAACTCACTCACGTACCACATGTGTATATGTTCCGATAGGCGGGAGCACTTATTTGGAAAACGGTGGATGACAATACGCATACATTGTTGTTGTCTTTATCAGAATTCTGTATTATGGCCAAAGGTGGACTGCATATTTTCAATACTTTGTCTCACTTAAAAATATATCATACTAAGAATATGTAGTATAGCCAATGACAAAAAGAGAATGGCTGGGCGTCCTCCAGCACGCGCTTCTACTTTTTACCTCGCTTTGAACGGATGTGCTCACTGGAGGCTCATAAGACGCTGAAACGTTATCGAAGGTAGCAGGCGGGCTGGTGGCGGAACAACGGAGCCTTCTTCTTGCCTTTCTCCTTCTGTCAGTGAGCGTGTACTTTTATACTCTAACTCGGCTTAACCTGGACAGAGTGAGAATAGGCTTGGCGAGCGCCCTTACTGCATATGCATTTGTACAGTTGAGGTACTTTCTAAATCAAGTGTCTTGTGTATATTTCCTTCAAAAACACATCATTTGGGGGGTGCAAAACGAATTCTAAGGAATATTTTTGCTTGTATTGTGCTATTACGCATCGACTCCTTCTCTTAAATGAGGAGTCGACCCAGCCTGTTGAAAAATATAATGCCTGCCAGATAATGGTGTTGCATTTAGTTAATATATGAGTGTTCAGTTAGGTATCCCAAGTCGTTAGTCGTTAAGACACAGTCTCTCTGTGGGTCAGTAATTTCTAACATTTGTAAAACTGCTTGTCAAATAATGGCACTGTCAAGGTCATATACTCGAGTCAAATAATAGCTGGGCACAAGCTGGTCTCAGGGTTACAGGCAGCAAACATCCCGGTTTGAACGTCTGAGTACCTGCCTCGCAATGTAGCTGAAGATTTGGCCAGGGCCCCACTCACAAACGTCTATACTTTGTATCTCTTTAAGCTGAACCACTTTTGACGCTACAAGCCATTCCAGTAAAAACAGCGTGACACATGATTATAAGCTTGACGTACCATGGCGTCCAACTACAAGATCACCTTAAAGTAGACCCCTCTGTTCAAATTCGTTTATTTGCTGACGATTGTATTATTTATAGAGAAGTGAAATGTTCTAACGATCAAAATATTCTAAGCAAGAGTCTCGAGATGGTTTCTACATGGTGCGACACCTGGCAGATGTCCCTTAATTGTAAGAAATGTGCTCATATGACAATAACCAGGAAACAAAATCCACTCCCCTTCAGCTACTGCCTCCAGGGGACCGCGCTCAACACAGTACCCCAATATAAATACCTGGGCCTAGTAATAACGTCTGATCTGCGTTGGAATTTACATATTGACTTCATTACTCACAAGGCAATGGGCACATTATGGACTTTAAACGGCGACTAAAACACTGTTCCAACAATACAAAACTAATCGCGTATAAGACATTCGTCATGTCTTTGATGGAATACGCTGATGTGGTATGGGGTCCACACACAAAGTCAAATATTAGTAAGTTGGAAAGAATTCAGAAAAAAGCGCTGCGATTTATTTTTAACACATACGGTAGAAACACATCAATCTCAGAACTTTATGTCCGGAGCGGTGTCCCTTCTTTACAAAAACGTAGAAAAATTAGCCGACTGAAGTTGATTTTCAACCTATTAAATAACAATTTCAACTTGAACTACAGCAATTACCTTCATTTCAATACTAGTAGGCCAACAAGGAACAAGCACTGCAAATCTTTCACTGAAATAAGGTGTAGAACTGACTGCTTCAAATATTCCTGTTTTCCACGTGCGATTCATGAATGGAACTTGCTCCCACAAGAAATCGTTTCCACAGATTGCGTATTGTCGTTCACAGCCAAGATAAAGGAATCGGATGTTGTTTGATATTAAATGCGTATGATTTGGTTTGATTGTCTGTGATTGTGCTTTTCTACTAGTCATGCTTTAGATATTTCTCTTTTTTTATGGGTTTGTACTGTGTTTTTTATGTTTACGTGTGTTTTTGTGACGTGTAGTTGTAAAAGATCCTTTTGTGTAGTCATTCTTGCATGGGAAGAATCCTAACAAGGGCATCTGTTAGCCCTTTATTCCTCTACGAGTTGTAACGCCACCACACCTATGTATTTTATTTTCAAGTGCATTTTATTGTGTATATCTCCTGCCTTGGCTGCGTATTTACGGCCGGCAGTATCAATAAAAAAAAAAACATGGCTTCCTTTCTGCGCTGAATTCGCAAGGATGGCTTGAAGCTTCTGCCGTTGTTTACTTTAAGCTGGGATAGTTTGGAATAATGCTTCCAGTTTTTAGTGTTGCCCGGCACAGTTTACAATTTGGTGATATAGTGCTGCATTGAAAAGTCGGCGCATTCATGGCAGTATCACCTTATTAATGCATGGTAGCTATTAAACTCTCCGTTCTGCAGAGGAATGAAATGCACTTTACTTCCAATTGTAGCGGCTTCTGGAACTTTATGATATGAAGCAGCTTATGCCTGCAAGCTCTGACCGGACCTCGTTCTGTGGTGCCGCAGGGCTATTGCAGGGAGTCACTCCGAGAGCCTCACCAGAGTTTCCTGCCCGTGGTCGTCCTAAAGTTTTTTGGTGTAGGTATGCATTTTTTCTGTCTTTTCCTTAATGGTACTTAGGCGTTTTCTTTTCAATGTTGCCGATGTGCCTCAAAATTAATTAAACACATGAATAGATGCTGTACAACTGTACCCCACATATGTTTGTCAAGATAAATTTTCTTTGCCAAAGTTACAAATTTTTTTTATGAAGTTTTGTCTTCTTTTTATTTACAAATTTGTTTGAGTCTCGATGGGCGACACTAAAACGTTACGCCAGTGGCAAAGACAAGTTCACTCCTCGAACTTGTTCTCAACTGATTGCAAGAACTTAATTTGTAAAAAATGAATGTCGTAAAACCTCCTTCCAGCACTTGCTCTGCAGCCCGAAAAAAAAATGATACATAGGACATCTGCAGGTCTACCTGCCATAGATGTCGTGCTACCGGAGAGCAGGAAAATTCAATTGTTTTTTTTTTTCATTTTATTTTAGCAGTTGTCTTAATAGTTTTTTTTAAATTTAGAGATTTCCCTAAAAAGCAAGCCGGGACGAATATTTAGTTTGATTAGGTAGCTAGAAATAATGATTGTGTATCCTTTAGTCAGTAAAATAGATACTGTGCGCCACTGTTAGTGCCACGTCGAGATCGGCGCTTTTTTGACATTTTGCTTAGACTAGTACCCATTTTTATTGGTTAGCCTCTTGGTGCACCAACTAAAATTTTTCAATGCGGACACCTGCCCTCTGCTGGCACACTATACCCTCATGCTCAGTGAGTGTATGAACTGGAGTTGTATCCCCACTCAATACTCGTTGAGCATGAGTTTAGGAAAATCTTACCATTGCAGTAGTAGTGTTTTATAGTCTGTACAGTTGAATGTGAATATTCGACAGAAATATCTCAGGTTGGCACACAAGAGGGTTAAACGAACGCGTTTAATTGCCTTAATTAGGTACCCATCATTTCAATGCCTACATGGCCTTGTCCTCTGGGAAGACTATGGATGTGGCAGTGAAGGAGCAGTTTCTTTTATAAGTGCAAGTACAAAGTATAAAATAAAGGGATCTATGTACTGATCACTCAAGAATTTGCAATTCATTGTAATCTATCTCTGCCAAGTACTTGAGTGTGATTTGTTTTTATTTTCAGCTACCTGGGTGCCTCAAGATCTGGAGGTCCTAGTGGCCACAAATTAGGACTCAATCTTCTTCTGTGGTCTGGCCAGGACCATGGGGGAGGTATTCCCAGCAACAAGAGCATCGCAGCATCTCCCTGCCAGTGATTTTGACTAGCGTCGCGACAGGGGAGTCCTCGTGCCACCAGGTGTTAGGTATGCTAGTCGAAATAAGCATTCTTACGTATTCCTTAAGTGAAACAGCAAAAGCACTACTAAGCCTAAAATGCAAAAGCCATATTCAAATCTTGGGTTGGGTGGAGTTCCAATTACAAAAAGGAGTCTGCAGACATGATTAACATGTGAACCTAAGAGCCCGCGGATGTAAGTTCGGTGGTGTCACAGAAATAACTTCCCGCAGATGGCTTCGCTCGTGCTATACCCAAACAAATTTTTAAAATAATCATTGTGTTACGTTGGTTTCATCTGTCTCTTGTACCTATCGCGCCCAGCAGTCGAGATATGTGAAATATACAAAAAAACACAGAAACTTGCACATTGTCAGCTCTGCAAAGATTTATATAGTGAACAGAGCATAGCACGTTCAGCTTAAGAAAACAATTCAGTGCAGGCCTATGTTCATGGTTCACATATGTGTAATTGCCCTTCATAATGAAGTGAAAACTGCTTAAGTTGTAGTCCACGACAGGCTTTCTATTAGTGTTAAAAAATTATGGTGTTTTAAGCAGCTCGCACCAAGTAGTTGAGGTTCATGGAAATTATGATGTGGATGTTTGCAGACAGTAATGGCGAGATTAATCTTTAATGTCAAGTCTTCCACTTATTCGGAGTTGGTTGAGCCTGTAAATATTGTAGGTCGCAAATTAAATTTTTATGGTATGCAATGGGCACAATCGTTCGTTATTACTAGCTCTACTTATAAGGGAACTTTATATGTTTACTACGGCAAGATGGTTTTGCAGAATTGAGTATTTTTTTATTCGGCTCCTGCAATAACCTTGTCTCTAGAAACTTTTTGTATTCTTTGCGATGCTGAGATAAAATTCTGAAAATAGTTTTCCTAGAACTACGCTAGATATTTTCAGTTCATCAACTTCCTCGCAAAGCATGCGAGAGAGCCAAACCTTGTAATGTACGGAGGGAACTCACCGAATGACGCGACTGACTGTTTGAAACAGTCGGCGCTTTAACAGTAATAATGACATGCCACTTGCTTATGTAATGCTCGTTGTCGCAGATGAAACTGCTTTTTCCATCTACACTCACTTTCGGTAAAATCATTCACTGAACTTCCTCTCGAGACTGCAGCGCTTGGTTCTCTGAAGTAATTAGCATGAATATAAATGAAACAGGTTTCTTAGACTGTGCCTCTAACATATATTCTTCTTATTGAATGTGCTGACTGTATTCATAACCATATTCATAATTGTATTCGCATTCTACCTAATTATTTTTATTTTGACATTTGAGTTTTCGGCAGTACTTTTCTTCACATCTCTGCTTGTCGAGCCGTACTCAAGCCCATACATCTCGTCTTTCACTATTACTACAATATATAGAAGTGTTGATGCCGAGTGAGAATTCAAGCTACCGAATCTGTCATGTGAGTTAAGAACCAAAAAATAGCTCTCTAGACCAAATTTTGCAAAAGAAGGCTGTATGGGTATCAGAATAGCACATGCCATGCTAAAAAAAATGCAAACTTTTGTTAGGTATGCAAGGATGACAGTACTGCACCATTTCTGATATGTCACAAAAAATCAGTGGCATACAGTGTTCCTTATGGATGTTTAAACCGTCAAATTCAAAGCCCAAAAGTTTTATTCAAGGACGTTCCTCACTACAAATGTATTTAGAGATCTGAGCCACCGACTCATGCAAGACTATGTGGCAAACATTCATTTTCATGTTCATTACGGTTTACAAGGTCTAGTCTGCACAGATTTTTTGCATTCATGCTGAAACTGGGGGTGGGGGGGTTTCTCTGGGTATGAATAAAGAGATAAACATTTCTTGAAATCAAAATATTTGAGAACGTACAAAAGGAATGATATTAAAGCGGTATCTTAAATTCTCTTTTCTTTGACTTATCTCTAATTATCACTTTATTTAATGTGAGGCATTTTGTGTTTTACGGCGCAGCTCTTAGGTGCCCGTTTCGCGGTGTCGCCATCGGCATAACTGCCCCACTGAACTTGGCAGGAAATTGAATTAATGTAGAGGTCATTTGACATTAATTTTTCAGCTAAATCTATTGGAGAAACTGTGTTTGTTTCTGGCTGACGTGACACAAAGTCGTGTAACGTCAGTTTCCCCGCTACATTTAGTGGGAAAACTGAATTGGTGTTGAGGTCACGTGACATCAATTTCCCTGCTAATTTAGTGAGAAAATTTTCCTGTTAAATTTAGGGAAATTTCCCGCTAAATCGAAGGGAGCAGAAGAGGAGGAGGGGAGGGGGAGGAGTGGCATACTCTTACATCCTCCTCCTCAAGATCTGCACTCTAATTTCGCATTACAGAGAATAGTTAACGTCTTTCATTTTTCATCTCATGTTTATTCAATTTTTATATCGCAGGTGTACTCGCAGCACAAATCTGGGCTGTGCTGATCCTCTACGCACAAGTTAGGAACTCCTGAGTGGCAAGAGTGGGAGCTTGGCCTGACAGCTCAAGGGACACCTTTGTTCAGTATTGAATTTATAATTATCATCTTTTGAGAAAAGTTAAGCTTTGCTGCATGCAATTCTTCTAGAAACAAATACTTGCTACCAAATTCACCACGTCACAACATTTCGCCACTGCTATTAGTGCTCCTCAAGGACCTCGGACAAGAGCTTATTTGTGTGCAAACATCATGCTTGTTTTAAACCAATCGCTGATGTAGAGACTCACTGACATCCAGGATTCCAATGGAACGCTGGATGTCTGCGAGTCTCTCCTGAAGGATGCAAGCGGGGAAGGAACCATACAGTAGTATCGTATTAGGGGACATGCTATAGGGTGTTCTTTGTATGGTTTACAGATATTTGTTGAAAAAAAAGCCGTAAAAGCTACGCTTACGTGGTCTGTGCACGTGAGCTATATGGCCAGGGGGGCTTCGTATAAAGGGCTAATTGTAATGATGAGTCGGCTTACTAAAGGGAAGTGCAAGACTGCTTTCAGAAAACTAGATAGGGGTTGATTCTAGTGTAGTTTTATCCCATGAATCTGAATATCACGTTCGTTTTCTCCAAAGATATAGCTAAACTTGAGAACACACAAAAACATCCGACCAGTAGTGACGTCGTAAAGGGACTTTTCAGCTGCCAAGCATGTGTCACTTGAGGGCCGCGCGTCGAATCGCAAGCTTTCTAGGTGTATTCTCCCGCACTGGCACCAGTCGTGACGTCTTTTTCCCCCCTTTTATAAAAATAGCTTGTGCGCGCATAGCTTCGATACGCGCTGAAGATGCGTGAGCAGAGATTTCGAAAGCTCCTTTTGTGACGTCACTCTCCGGGAAAGAGTGCCTCCAGTGATACTTTACAAATGATTATATGCAGCATCGGTTCACCAAATTACCAAATAATATTGATATTTGAGATTCTGGAGGTCAAATGAAGAAGATTTAAATGTGTTTCCTCTAATACAAAACCACTCTAGCTTCCCTTTAAGTATATTATGTTTGGTAAATGTTTAATTAGTGAAAATATGCCCATAATTCTAATTAGAAAGTTACTAAGCATCATCGAAAAACACTGAATCAACCCTTTTCATGAATATATAAGACGGGAGCAGCATTTTACGGCATTCTAAAAAAAAGGCTTAATTTGGACGCATTTCCAGATTTTGTTTTTTTATCAGAGCGCATCTTTGCACCTGCGATACTGCTGACCAGTGGCTGCAATGCGAAGCCACCTAAACGCCTCCCTCGTAGAATTGACGGAAGCAGGGCGCACGAGTGTTGCGCGACTAAACCCCTGGGGAACAGGACCGTAGGTGCAGAGATGCGCTATTATAAGAAACCGAAACCTAGAAATGGATCGAAATAAAGCGTTTTTACAGAATGCGTAAAATGGTACCCATGAATTATATCCTTCTAAAAAGAGTTTATTTAGTCGTTTTCAATGACTCGGCGAATTTCTAATTGAAACCATATGTTCATTTCCACTAATTAAAAAGTAACTAAAAACTTTTATTTAATTATCCGACTAATTGTTACGATTAGGCCCCTATACTACGTACCCCTTGACGTATAACTCACCTGCGCAAACCGCATTAATGTAGCTTTCACAACCATTCTAAACAAATATGTAAAGCTTAAAAATCGCCCTGTACAATCGCTCCACCTTGTTGGTATCGCCTTTTCGCTTGTATAGGATGTCCCATATTACGTTATGCTTGTATGATTCCATCCGCCTATATGGTTCTACCGAGATCCACTACGCTGGTATAGGATGTCCCATATTACGACACGCTTGTATGGTTCCGCCTACCTGTATAGTTCCGCTTTAATCCACTATACTGGGCCCGTTTTTTGCTGGTATAGGATGTCCCATATTACGGTTGCGCTTGTATGAGGCTTTTTCCAACATCTTTCCAAAATCAAGATTTTCCAATAGGGATCCTTCTAATAAAAATGGTTGTGTGGTTCTGTTAGCGTAATTTCTCGCGTTATAAAATGGCATATTTTTTCAATATAAATAACCTAGGTTCCGCGGTAAGCACAAGGAAGGAAAGGTGTTGCCGATGCAGCGGTAGTTGTAACTTGTGTCGTCTTGCAGGCGGTGAGATTGTTTAGTGAATTGTATGCTGTGTTAACGTAACTTCATGAAAAAACCAGGCTGTCAAGCATCACGGTGCGTAAATATTCTCACACCAAGTTAGCGTTATTATTGAAGTGGTTAATATTTTTTTACCGCTACGCCAAAACAAATCTTAAGTTATTTTGAACAGCGTTGACTTCCGTATTGGTGTTTATGGGTTTTTCAAGATTCTTGCTACGGGTTTTCAATTTTTAAGCGGTCAACATTGAGGCGTATCTCCACTAAGCGCTGTATGTGATTGAAATAATACAATGCGTATTCGTGAACTTGTTTTCGGTGTGATCAATTCAGCGCTAAAAAGATGTGTATAACCACACATCAAAAATACCCCTTGAAAACGTTCACAACGCCCTCAGCCGGCGCTGAGAGGCATTATGGGACACGCTGTCGGAAACGACGGAGGGATGGAGATTGCTTGGTCTCTTGTGTCATGATGTATCGGAAGAAAAGAGGGAGGCGATGCGAGGCAGCGCGTGGGCTTCTGGGGTTCGGAAACTCACTCTTGAAACCTGGGCCGCTAGAGTCCGTTTTTGCGGTCCCGACGGGAAAAGAAAATCTTCAGCGACGAAGACAATTGAGTTCTAGTAAATCGTTTTGGCTCTGCATATACGCGCTGCTAGTGCAAACATTGCGGAGCTGCGGAGGCTAGCGGAGGCGCGCTATCGGACCAAAATAGCGAGGTGCGTAGCGCGGCGTGCTAGCGTGGGTCTCGTGAGAGCGAGTCTTGGCGAGATAAGGGCTGGGAAAGCCAGCGAGGGACGCAATTCAAGATGACCGCCACGCCGCGCCAGTCCGGTATGTGTGCTTCGCGATCGTGTTCTGAGGGAACATTGGCAGCGGTGGCGGCAGAGGGAACGCAAGACTAAATCTAACGATATACATTCCAGGCCGCTTTTCACCGACTGACGGCTCGTGTTGGACGACAACAACGCTGCAGTTTCCAAGCCGCTTTTCATCCACTGAGGGCACGTGTTGGACGACAACAACGCTCCAGTTTCCATCCAGCCCTGGATACATCGAAGAACACGCCGCAAGGGGACCGCCGATAAAAAGGACTGCGCTCCAACGACTCGGCACATTGGCAGCGGTGGCAGCAGAGGGAACGCAAGACTAAATCTACCGATATACATTCCAGGTTGGATATCACCGTTTACTATTACATTTCGTGTTCAACTGAGCTGTACTTTTGCTGCTGCTGCTGCTGCAACATTGCAAATTTCTGAGCTTTTAATCCTGTCTTTTTGTGCACGTATATGTCACCGTTGTTTGCAGCTAATAGAAGTGTCTTGTGCTATGGCTGAAAGTTGTGTGTGTTGTTATGAGCCGTGTGACAAGGATAATGTAATGCAATGCACATAATGCACTTATACTTATCACCTGGAAACTTGTTCCGGTGTCTCCGAATCGACATTTAAATCAAAAGGTGCTACTTGGCATAATGCGTGGCGCTGCCCTATGTGAAGAACAGCCAAGTTAAGGAGCAGCCAAAGGAAGCCAGAGCCAAAACAAAAGTCAGACAAGATCGACGTGACCACCATACTCGTTGGCTTAAACGAAAAACTAGAGTTCCTAATGGGGTTAAAAGAGTTTTTCACGGCTCTTGAACAGTCTGTAAGCATGATGTCGGCAAAATAAGATGAAATTCTCAAGCACATGCGTCAGCACGACGGTGACACAAAAAGTTTGAAAAACAGAGTAACAACTATCGAAAACCGCGAAAGAGAGACAAATGTACAACAGATCGCCAAAGACATGAATACGCTAGAGTGGCAAACCACAAAAATGAACCTTGAAGTGCATGGAATCCCGGTTTCCGATCATGAAGATTTGCTGGGAAAGCTGAACCTGGTGGCAGAAAAGCTGGAGGTGCCCGTACTAGCAGAAACTGATATTGCAGCCTTGCACAGATCGCCAGCTCGCCCCGATAAAGTACCTTGTATAATCGTTCGTTTCGCAAGACAAGGCACCCGCGATCAGTGGCTTGACAAAAGAAGGAAACTTAATTGCACAGATAAGGACTGTTATATCCTCGAGAACATGACTAGACAAGACCGTGCTCTGCTCTCAGCAGCAAAGGAATGGGCGAAGGAAAATGGCTACCGGTATTCATGGCACCGAAATGGTAATTTTATTTTGAGGCGGAGGGACGGAGAAAGAGTGACGCTTGTGAAATGCGAGATGGACTTGAAAAATTTGAGGTGAACTATGTATGCTATTGTTCCTGCCAGTCGATTGTCCTTAATGTACTTATGTAAAAACAAAACCTTTCTACTGCTTCTGAGCTGAACGCTCACCTTGAAAAAGACCACTGCAAATCGTTCAATTGTTTTCATTTAAATACGCGATCTGCTCAAAATAAAACTGTTAAAATGGTCTTCTCTTTGACGAATTCAATTTTTATTTGATATTATTATGTTTACGGAAACGTGGTATTCTAATGAAAGTGACGTTTTCAGTCTACCGGACTATAATGGATAATATTTAAACAGAACATTTGCACGCGGGGGGTATATCATTAACGCTGAGAAATAATATGTGTGGTGAAAAAATAGAAGAGTACTCATGTGTCAGTCAAGATTACGAAGTGCTGTCCTTGCTGGTTGATAAAATTATTATCTCTGTAATCTATAGGCCGCCGGATGGGAACGTCGTATTTATCTTTAATTTTTTAGAAACTTACTTCAGATTTGCAACCGAGAATATATATGACATTATTTTGGGAGGAGATCTTAGTCTTAACATGCTGCAGGATACACCTAATAAAATACAACTAGAACTATTACTAAACAGTAGTGGTTGTATGAACGTAATTACATCGCCTACGCGACTCACGGCAGAATCCTCAACATTACTCGACTTGTTTATAACAAATTTTGACTTAGCTGATGAAAAATCGGGAATAATAAGCACGAAGATCAGTGACCATCAGGGTATATTTCTTTCTGTAAATAAAAAAGCAAAAACTATGAGGAACCAATTTCGTGGATCCTTTCAAAATATCACAACAAGCAGCCTTTGTGAATTTAGATCAAAACTTTCAGAGCTCGACTGGAATGAGGTTTACGATGAACTAGACGCTGATGATGCCTACAACTTGTTCATAAACAAATTTCAACGCACATATCAAGAGCGTTTTTCCAATAAACCTGTTAGGTTGGCGAAAAAGAGTCGTAAGCCCTGGGTATCTCAGGAACTTCGAATAAAAATTAATAAAAAAATGCTTTATATAAACTATTCGTTGTAACAAGGGACCCTGAAAACCTTAAAACTTTTAAAATATACCGTAATAGACTTACAAAATAACTAAAGAATGCTAGAGCAAGGTATTTTAGTAATTACTTTATGTCTTCTGCAATGTGAACTGACGTGTCATAGAAAAAAAAAACTAAAGAATGTTTTAAACCGTTCCCACTGTACAAAGCACATGGAAAAACTTTATCTTAATGGCATAGAATTAACAGAACGACCACTAGCAAATGCCTTTAATGATTATTTTGTAAACTTAATTAGAGAAACCCCTAACGAAAACGCTTGCGCATATATTCAGCGTGGAAATGCAAGCTCGATCTTTCTTGAGCCTGCTGTAGAAATGGAAGTGACGCGAACATTTCAATCGCTAAAAAACAGTACAAGTTGCGACCCTGATGACCTGCAGATAAGTCCCATAAAATATGTTATAGATCTCATATATCCCTTTTTGACCCATATCTTTAATTTGTGCTTACAGCAAGGGGTATTTCCTAAAAGAATGCAGATTGCAAAGGTCAGTGTTTTGTATAAAAAGGGTGATAGGAATGACATAGGCAACTACAGGCCGATTTCAATATTACCAGTCTTTTCGAAAGGGCTTGAAAAAATTCTGCATTCGCGCCTAGTGAAATTTTCTGATAAGTATGATATAATCACTTCGTCACAATTTGAATTTCGCAAAAACCGATCTACGGAACTTGCACTTTTAGTACAAAAAGATTACATTTTGCGCTGTTTTGAAGATAAAAAGATGACACTAGGAATTTTCATCGACTTCAGCAAAGCATTACATCATTTAAACCACAATCTATAAATCAGAAAGCTGGAATTATACGGATTTCGTGGTGATGCCTCAACTTTAATTATGTCATAACTATCGCATCGAAAACAATATGTTCACATTAACGGATACTGTTCTGATGTAAAACCGATCTTATCCGGTGTTCCGCAGGGGAGTATCTTGGGACCTTTTTTGTTTAACCTGTATGTGAATGAAATTCTAAACGTAACCGTAAAAACACACGAGCTCATTTTTTTCAAGCAACTGCTGCGACGAATTAGTAATTGAAGCAAATAAAACTCTGAAGGACCTGGTTACCTGGAGTAGTTCTAATTCCTTAAAAATTAATGAGAGCAAAACAAAATCAACCTTATTTCGTCCAAGAAATAAGAATGATAATATTACCAACGTAATTATCCTAAATTCAAAAATAATAGAAGCTATTTCTAGTTTTCAAACGCTTGGTGTCATTTTCACAGATCGAATGAGATGAGACGAGCCTGTGAATTATGTATTGGTAAAACTGTCAGGCGTGGTTGGCGCGATATACCGTCACCGCCATATTTTGCCAAAACATGTAAAATTACTAGTTTATAATTCATTATTTCTTTCCCGTGTGAACTGTTGCGATCTAGTGCTGGGGAAATACAACAAATTCTAATTTAAATAAAATACTTGTCCTTCAAAAAAAGTTTTTAAGAAACATTTGTAATGTTCCATATGACCATCCTAGTGCGCCTCTTTTTAAAAGCCTGTGTCTGATGCCTGTAATGTGTCTCTATCAATATCGACTGTGTATAACCTATAAATTACATGTAGAAAAAAATGCTCATAAATTTCTGGAACTCGCGTCCCTAACACCAAGAGTGACCCCATATCCCACCCGTTACACGGAGTACTGAAAGCTACAAAATTACATAACAACATATGGCGAGCCATTGACATCATGTATACTACCTAGACTACTTAACCTTCTCCACGCCGAAAACGTCCACCCTCTTACCATGTCATTTAAATACCTGAAAGCATTCTTTTCTTCTAATATGACTGTGTAGCAAATGTATGATATTTACCTTTTAGATAATACTAACGTAAATGTATTACCTAACATTTTTTATTTGAACTGTGCTTGGCGTGTATGTATTCTTTTTCTGTCTACATTCTTTCACATGAATTTTTGTCTTTTTGTTTTGTTTTCTGTGTCACTGCTGCCAAATGTAAGGATGGGGGGCCGAAGACTTCTCAAGCTGCATCAGGCAGCTTTTTTCCTCCGTCATACATTTTTGACGGAAAATAAAACATATTATTATTATAATATCTTGCTGCTGCGAGAATTAGCCGCGACAAAGCCGTTCCACGACTGCAACAGGTCGCGACTTATGGCTAACATCAAGGAGGTTCCAAATAATAGGAGTGGGCACGTTGCAATATTTGTGAAGCCTAGTCATAACACGTTTAAACGATTTTTTGGCCAACGTGACCGTAGATCTCTCTGGCAAATGGTGCGCTTGACATGTCACGTGCGAGATGGATGGTTGATTGTAGAAGGATTCCTTGCAGGCTTGCGCGCGCTCTGTCCGGTAGGTTTTATCAGATCGAAGGCTAGAGTGAAGCAAGCAAGCAAGCAAACAAGTGGTTGAGGCAGATCACGAGCAGACGACGCACCGCTGCTAGTACATGGGATCTGTGCACGGGACGATCAGGGAAATCGCCGCAATCGCAACGGAGAGAACGAAGCCTGGCGTCGTCGGGACACTAATTTCCGCCGGCTACGGGACGGGCGCTTGCAGCGTGGTTGGCTGCCGCATTCGGACTGGCTTCTCTTCAGCGGGGGCTACCTTTCACCGGTAAGCCCTGGACGTGTTACACGCGGATAGTTTTACGAAACAGGAATCGGTCAACAATGCTCTTAGATTTCCGACGGTCGCCGAACTGAAAAAACGATGCATTTTGGATGTTTGTCACGGCGGTGGCTGGACCCCATCAAAGTGGAGTGTGATGTGCTCCGTGCGATTCCAATAGTCAATAAAATATCTCCCAACCTCGAGTCAAGTTGAGCTGGTTCGATTTGTCACGACCGCAATAAAACGTCCCAGTGAACGACCTGCATAGCGGCCACAACGAAAAGAAAAAGCCAAACGTATTTTAGTGTGATATAACATGAGGGCGATGAGTGCGCAGCTATCATTTGCAGGCGAGCCCGGAAATCATCGCCGTGAAAAATGCTTAAGTATTGGTCCAACCTGTCGAGTCGATATAGTTACGCAATTATGTGTGTATAAAATTTATTCTTGCTTTGGCTACTGTAGTTATTAGTGGCCAGGAGATCAAAAAGAAAACTCCCCGCAGATGCACGGTACATTACCCAAGGCACAACAACAGGCAAACGTTACAGCGCTGGCGTTCAAGGTTGAATACTATCGTTTTCAGGATGGTAACGGTCTGTAGAAAACAGAATGCATTTACTTTACAGTTGAGGGCACATAACGAAGCGCAGCAGCAGTAGAATCGGTCTACTGAGCGCAGGCCAGAGTTTCTAGTTGTGATGACTGATAAATGAAACCCACCAGCACCACGCTTCCTCCTACCCGCAAGCATCAACAACGCGATGATCACGTGCTGCGGTCACGTCGGCCCGATAAGTGAGGAGGGTAAGGAGGAAAATGAGAAAGAGGCGAGGGAGCATGGCTTGTGGAGGCTACACAGCTGACCTCATGCCCTCCCCCCTCCTCCCCCTATAAGCTCCTTGGCAAGCATGAAAAATATGGCCACAGAAAAAAAATCTTCGCTGTTTGTGGTGTTGCGAGCGAAGGGTGCGGCCTCCTGCTCGGCCGCTTTGTCGTGGGGACAAAACTGACCCAGGAAGCGAGCGAGCAGGAGGATATGAGGGATTTCCGTGGCGTTTCATTTTCTTTTTTTTTTCTCGGTGGCTTTGGCGCTTGACTGATATCGGATTGGCTTCGACAGCTTGGCCCTCCTGGTGTATTAACTTACAAACAAAATAGTCATTACTTACAAAAGAAGCAACGATTAGCATGTTATTCAATAAAGAACAAAAAATTCTATTAAGAAAACGACGTTACTACTATTATTGCGTACAACTGCTTTAGAATTGTATTTTACACGAGTCTAGTGTCCGAAAGAGCCGCTAGTGGCGTTGGGTTAGCTCTCCTAACGCTGTAGTCCGTAGAGGGTTGCGAACGTCCTGCTAAAACTTAAAATGGTGGTTCCGCTTCGTTACATAGACCGGAGGTTGTAGCCGCAAGCGGATAGCGCGGCGGAAGTGACTGAACGATATACTAAAACACTCGAATGGCTCAACCGGAGTGGCCGAAAAAGTTTCGACTGCCTCCGAGGGGGACTTTGCCAGGTAAGTCATTGTAAAACTCTGAATTGTATTAGCTGTCTCTTTCGGTCTCGCCGATTAAGGTCGACTAATAAGAGCATGAGACGAGATAAACACGGTACAAATTTACCTGGCACGAAGAACTTTAACACGTCTTTTCCCGCGTATTTGATAATGAAAGCTGACTCGCTCGTTTTTATATCGCTTGCCTTGAGCCAGCCCAATTAAGAACAATTCGTGAGAGACTGGGGTGCCACTAAAATAAAGAAGGTTGTAGTGTTACAAGGAGCATATTGCGTCAGTGAAAGAAGAGTCACCAACGATCGAGCAACTCGCACTTTTGTTGTGCAACACATTTCCCCGATCGATGCTTCTCAAGTGGCAACTGAAATATGCGATGCTGCATTTATTTTTCAGGATGACATCACGAACAATCAGTTTGAGCCAGTGATCTTGGCAAAGACTGGCCTCAGGAAACTCAATCCATTTTACAACTTCTTCCATTTTTTCACACCGACCTCTTCCGAATGTGCAATATTTTGCCTTGGAACCAAATATATTTTCTAGTCTTCATCTTTGTATGTGATTTGTCATCTGTGATTAATAAAACATTATTTATTGACAATGAAAAAAAATTGATATTGTCTTTTTAAGAGTTTGCTGAAAGATCTCTCTCTCTCTCTCTCCTCATTTGTAACTCATGCAGTGAGGCACGCCCGCGGGTGTGCGGCAAAGCTTATATACCTTGCAAGTGAACTCAAAAGTGTATCTTGCGCGTGAGGACGTCAAAACAATACCTCGAAACAAAATGAGAATGAAAAAGGGCCTCGCTAATACATGTGCCAATTGAGAAACGCACTCCCAAGGCAACCGAGCACGCTATTTTTTAATTTGTAACTGAGGCGATACAAGTGAGTGTATTTGGTGGGTGCACGAGGCGCGTAAATAGCAGTCGTCCCATGTGCGCAGTCTTAGGTAGTATTCGACGTTTATAAAATATGTACAAAGTAAACCAAGCTGCTGGTTTGGCAAAACGGGTGGTATTGCTTAAAATTATCGAAAAGCCCTGGTTTTGCACGCGTTGTGGTGTTTTTTATTTGCCTAACTCGATTGATGCCGATTCTGCAAATGCACTTTGTCCAAGAAAATGAAAAGTTTCAGCAGAACGTACGCTATGGACTTCGAGCGTTGCGGGCGCGTGCCCAATCCATGCTCAAAGCGACGGCACGATCTCCCGCTAGCAACGCAGTCCTCCTACAAACCTCTTTACACTCAGGGAGAGGTGCAGTCTATCGGGTGCCTGCTCTCAGCTCTTGCTGCAATAAACGGGTAAACAAAATATATTTTTGCAGTACATGCCGATGACTCAAAATTTTCAAGACTACATTGGCATTTTTTTAATGTTCTATGTTTAGCGGAATCGGAGAAAGCCAGTCTTCACACCTGAGCGATTCCAACTCTGCTCGCGTTATTATATTTGCTGATCAAGACGTCTTCACGTGCTTTAGAGCTCCAATAAATGCGCACAAACGCTAGTTTCTTCACGTTAGAAAGCAAAACAGTCTTTATAATATAAAAAAAACTCTAGTCCGCCGACCCGGCACGCAGGCGCACGCGCCTTGTGAGACATGGCGGCGGGGGGCGTGGCGCGGAAGGATGGCAAGGAGGGTAGCTTTCGATGGAAAGGCGTAAAACGTGGGGAGAGGAGGAAATAAACTAAGCACGATAATAGCTCTCCACCCTTTAGCGACGAGTTGAAATATAAAAGTTGCTTCATATGGCAATCTGCAAGTCACTGAATGTTCCCAGAGTCCGAAACTCCCAGGCTCGAGGTGCCAAGATGGCGGCTCAATCTTTTTTTCTTTACTATAGATACAGTTGCCTAGAGAGGGGTAGTTGGTCCACTCATCCACGAAACCGATCTTGGCGAGGGGACCCGCAAACGTGGAAAAAAAAAGGATAGCGGTAGCGCTGTAGTCGCGTTGCTGGTTCTTGCGTAGGCAATACGCAATAATATAGCGTGCGCTAAAAACGACCTGCTTGGACCGAATTTAGTTGTGCGTTACGTTTCCGAGTGAACACCTCGCATGATCTTGGTTAAATTCGCCCGAGCCACAGAATTCCCCGTTCTTATAAAGCCACCATGCTCCTCACAAAAAAAAAATAATGATAACGTGGGATCATTTTATTTCAAACTAAACCAAGCCGCTGCTGCCTCTTCAAGCGAGCTTTTCTGCAGGGTACAGAGGCTACGAGTACGAGTGCGTAGCCAAATTCGATCACGGAGTTTCCGTCAATCTTCCCGTGGAAACGGCAACCTTCATCAATGCTATTGCGGAATGAAATCCATGACTTACTGATGTCCAGCAAATAGCGGCTACTTCGGCGATTTCTTGAAGTTCGTCCGTCGGCAATGAACTGTGCGAATAGGTTTAGCGTTGAGCAGATCGCAGCGTTGACGCACATTGCGAGCGGTGGATATTTTAACTGTGCACTCCTCCAGCTGCACGGAGATCTGATTCGAAAGCGGTAGGTCCCGGAATGAATTGCCGAGCTGAACACCACACAATTTCACAATATCATGTAACACTGTACTTCCCGAATACCCTGTCGCCCTTGCTGTGCCAGTCGAGGTAACTGCCATCTTGAAACTGGTGCTCTCGTTGGGCCCAAGATCTCTCGAGAGCTTCCCGCAAAGCCCGCTACCCTCAACGCAAGATCCCCAACGTTGCGCGCGTACGCAATACGCTAGGTCTTCTTTGCGTTCTGCGCATGCGCGCTCACGACCCGCAATTTCCTTGCGTATGCAAAGCTCGAGAGTACGATCCACTAAAATCTCTTATATCGCTGGCCGTGAACTGCCAGCGTGTTACTGTCGCTCCGAGTTCGCGGCCTTTCATTTAATGTAATGAGCATCCGCTTTCTGACGGTGCGAACATGTTGCGCATACAATACCATGAAGCCCGAGATGAGAAATTAAAACTAAAACGGTCAAGACAAACGCAGCTGGGGGTTCATTGACCACAAAGCGCGAGTGAATACACATTCGGGCAAAAGGTAGAAAGAAAAAAAAAACACGTCCCAAAGCCCAGAGTGTTTACAGGTGGTAGTCCGGCTGGTTAATCCTCTCTAACCACCGAATTCACAAACCTCAATTAAACTGAGTTGCCCCTCCACTTCCTCGAGGAAGGTGCAAGGGCCGGCGCTGGCCAATCGCGACGGCGGATTCGTCCTCGCGATTGTCCAGCGCCGGCCCACGCGCCTTCCTCGAGGAAGTGAAGGGGCAACTCAGTTTAAGTGAGGTTTGTGAATTCGGCGGTAAGGTTCAGCACACTACTTAGACGGAAAATGGGCACGCAAATGCCCAAAAAGGAAAGAGTACAAGAGCTATTCCTACTTTTGACTGAACCCCCGTAATTTTCTTCTTACTACAATCCGCTTAACATCAAACCGGATGTCAGTGCAATAAAGAAAAATAAATTAACTTAAAATAAATTATACCAACAAGTATGTCTCCCGTAAAGCGGGACGTACACATAAATAAAACGGTGGAATAAGTTTGGTGAGGCACTTTCGCCACGCAAATGATTCTTTAGACAGATTGAGTGATCTGACTCTGAGGAATTCTTCTTTCTATATTAAGAAGGGAAATATCACGTCGGTGTCATATCGCTGGAAGGGGAACGGAAGAACAAGTCCATGACCTCGCTCCAGACCGACTAATCTGGTTATTCTTAGCGGTCCTGAAGGATGCAAAAACAATCATTAACGAAAAAAGCACTGACAGCTTTCTCAAAATGTAAAAAAAAGTATATATATATTCTGGTAGCAAAACGGGAATTCTGTGTGATTTTGGGCAACGACGAAATATCTTCCGCTTGGAAAGGGATGCAGTTTATGGACAGCGATAAAGGATTGCACTCGTCTCATGGAAAGCATGGAATGAAAATTTGATTTGTGCTTAGCGCCCACTCAGAGCTCGTGAAAGTAGCTGTCTGTCACTCATAGGCAATGCACCTAACATACATGTATTAATTTTGTCCGAGGTTTACATAGCAATCAAACGAGCGATTATTATGTCAGCTGGCTACAGTTTGAAGTTTAATTACAAAACCCCCCAAAGTGTTTCAAAGTTAAATAGTGTGCTTCCGTGCTTCTCTGGTTTCCCGTGAAAATAAAAAAAATTAAAAAAAAGCTTTTGCTGCAAGTTTTTTTTTCGCAGTGCTGCTTTTAAAACAGACTTCCGGATGAGATACATAACACCGTTTTACTTCGAACATAAACAGGGATGTAACAAAAATGTAAGCTTCCGTCACTGGGCTGCGTTCCGGAGTTGTTTACAAGATTTGGTGTGGTCCCGACATGTTCATGTGTTGTGACCGCTTCACAGAACAAAAACGGGAATGTTAAAATTTAACTGTTAACTCCGAACTTGCGGATCAAGATAATTTACATTGCCCCCTTTGAAAAAAACTCCACCTTTCCGCGAGGCTTTTTTTTTTCGATGTGTTTTTACTCTTTTTGATTTCCAGATTTAAAGGTGCCATGAAATTAAATAAAATTTGGCTTGGGGCTAGTTGTTACATATCGATTAAGAGGTTAAAAGGCATGACTTAGGTGGTTTATGAGATTCCTTTTAGTTGCGGCCAAGTTTACATCGGTCAGACCGGCCGATGCCTTAATGAAAGAGCGCGGGAACGCAAGCTAGCCGGACGCGAAAATTCGGGTGAGCATCTTGCGGAGCACTGCGAACGATGCGGGTGTGAACCTCTGTTAGAGCACACAAGGTTTATTAAGAGAGAGAAGGAGAAGAAGATGGAAAGGGGATAAATCGAAGCTTTCGGTATACACAAAGCGGCTGACAAATGCGTAAGCAGCCATCCCTTTATCTGCTAAACAAATAAATTATGTTTCTTGAGGGCTGCGTGTTATGAGCGATAGGAACCTTTATCTGTTGCATATGTTTAGGCGATGCGGATCGAAAGTTTGACAATGTTTCGTGTATTATTAAATCAGTTGGACGTTGGCGCTTGTTCATGTCGTACGTGGTTCTTTTTTCGTCCTGTTCTGTTCGCGCCTTTTATCCTTTTAATCGACATGAAATAAATTTTGGGCTGGGATAAATGACTTTACATTCGAAGTTTGCTATTCGCATATCCTTCAGTAGGCCAAAATAAAGAGGGTAGAAAGTAAAAAGCCAGCTTTTTGGTACGAACATTAGAAACTATAGGGACTTTTTTGTAACTCATTTCCCTTGAAAGCTCTTCGCCTTTTCACTGTGATACATCCGCTGTACACAGAGCATGTCAGCGTTACCCAAAGCACGTCAACGGTACCCAAAGCACGTCAGCCGACCCGTGCTCACGCATTGGACACGAGAACAGCGTCACTCGGATGTATGCGCTCGTCAACAAATATTTGGATTCGCGTTCGTGGTCAATGAGTGCCCTCACGGAACTTATTATCACTTGCGAATGACAAGTTATATTGTGTTTTCAAAAAGCACGGTGAAAGCTTTGAGTCATCGCACAGGTACAAAAGCATGTCACGACCACGTGATTTCTCAATCCGCTTTTGAGTTGAAAATATTAAAGCTAAAGAGGAATGCAAAATAATTTCATGACTCCTTTAAGCGGATTACAATATTAATATAAATGCAAAGGGGGAAGGGGGGGGGGGGTATTACATGAGTGGGATGGTCTGCTAATCTTTGAGGATATCCCTTTCAGCTGGGTCATTGGGTGGTTATTTTTTTGTCTCAGCGTACCGGTAGCGTGATAGTGCTCATAACAGCGCGGAATGTGCTATCGGACCACTTACCCCATTCGAGAACCAAGAGCAGCTGTATAGCACGTGAATAATAGGCAGTTTCATGATACCCCTCAAACAAATGATTTCGGAACAATTCTTTTTAAAAGCAATGCAATTGAAACGGCGGTCGTCGGACAGAGCTTCGCGTAAGTCAACAGAGCGGTGCTGGCGGGGCCGGAGAACTCCAGAACAAGGCGGCGGTGGCGCCCTCTACTAGCATCCACAGAAAGATTAACCTCTCCGGCCAGCATCTGGAATCTGGCTACCATGAGCCTTTAGAAATCTCTTTCTTTGCATAAAAACAAACGGAAGAAAACTTTTTTTGTAGGAACTTTTATTAGAGATTGGTACAAAATAGCAGGCACGAGATGGTTTCTAAAAAATACTTTACAAGGTTTCGCGGCACAATTATTATTGTTTTTATACTCCCACGTCTCACCGGTGATTTCAGGTAGCGCGTCCCAACCTGCGCGCGTGCTGACTACTGTAATAATTCACGGCACGCCCGCTTGGGAGACGGGGGTTGGCATCTACCGTTTGCCGATTGAAGCCGACATAGAAGAGTAACAGTTGACGGTATCGAATTGAATAATCCTGAAGCAAGTGCGCGGTTTCTTTAGGGGCCGAGGCGGGAGAAATGGTGGCGTTGCGATCGTCTATCGTTAGGTTCCTCTGTACGGATCGATGCCACTTCTTCGGGGAATGTTTTATGGCAGTATGTTGAGTTCTAGTAACGTTGGCTGTACTACTGTTTCGCAATGGCATGCCCGCAATAGTTACCAAAAGGCTGACCAACTGTTTTCTAATTGTTGCGAGACAAGTGAGAAACACCCGCAAAACTATGCCACGCAGCTGTGGCATGACAGACTCTAGCAACAAAAGCAAGATATTGTTGCCCCGATCACGGGGAGGCACTGTCGCGAGGAGCGCTGCCTCGTCATGCAGCGCAAATGTTGAGAAGAAGCATGCGGCAACAGTTGGCAAAAACTGATGTACAGCTGCAGTCCCGTTGTTGCGCGCAACGTCTGCCGAATAGGTTTGAGCAACAGTCAACCAACAATGGTGCCCAGTGTTTCCGCAACGATTCCTCGAAACATCTATCCTGACCTAGCGCAAAAGTGTTGTGTCGTACGGTTGGAACACTTTTGGAATGCAATGTTTGACTACTGCATTCTGGCAGTATAAACGCGAACTGTTTTTGTATCTGCCACGGGAACAGTTTTCTGACTGTGAAAACGGACTTTGCGATGACTGTTTGTAAGCTTTGTTTTCCGAAAGCAAAAAGAAAGTTACGTTGCCAACACATTTCGGAATCAAAGCAGCGACGCTACTACAGCATCAGTCGAATAGTAGCAAAACAGTAGTTCTGCACTCTCCCAAATGCAAACGTGACGTCGTTGGCGGAGCTTGTGTTGCGTGATAATGTTTAGCGTACAGCTGCGCTGGTCCTTTCCGGAATGTTAAGCAACATCAGGACAGCACACATTTTGGTGGGTAAAAGCAATGCTTCGGTAACTGTGTCAAGCATGTCAGTCAACGGTTGACCGACACAGTTGCCGCAGTGCTTTGCCAGCGGACACTTCTGCAGTGTTACGACTGCTGCTACAACATTGTTTCCCGATTGCAATAAAACTGTTGTTATGTTGCGAAACTTTGTTGCGCCGACTGTCTCCACAACATAAATTGTTACCTGGGCTTTATTTTGAACTCTTTTTTTTTCTTATTGCACCAATTGAAAAGCACCGAAAATACCCAAGTACTAACGTGAGGTCGTAAACTTAACGACGAAGCAAAGCAGAACCTAGGGACCGGGACATCGGCGGCTGCTGCGATTGGCCTACTTCGCGCCGCTGACAAAACGCGGCAGGCAGCGATGTCCCAGTCCCTAGTTCCCGCTTGGTCCCGGCCGTGTACACGGTAACGGCTTCCTAAACGTCCCTATCGTCAGCGGTCTCTTGCCGACTGCCTTGAATATGGTGGTGTTCCCTGTTTATACCCAAGCAATCATGAACAATAACTGCGAAGTGGGAGCGGAGGTCGCGCACGTAAATACCTCTTCTCAAAAAAAGGTTCATTCGCATCCTACTAATTCTACATACAGGACGCACACTAACGCTTCGGAACCCACTGGAAACGGTCCGCAAAATTGAGGTTTTCGAAGTATCGCGTTGTCATTTACCACAGAAGTGCGGCTGGATGGTGGAAGTTAAAATACTATAGCTAATAAAATAATTTCGTTTAAAAATGAAAGATAAAGCACCATGTTTCAAACTATCTATGGCGGCCTACGTATACAGCGCCATAACGGTGCTCGCCGACTTGCAAGTGGTGCCGACAGGTGGAGCAACGTGACGTACGAGGGAGGAAGCCTAGGTTGCGGGGAGAGTCCAGGTCAAACCAAAGAGAGCGTTTGTGGTTTAATGGTGGACACCTACTGCAGTCTTAAGTGCGCATCGCTGGGTTGCCATGTGGCAAGGAGGGAACTAGACAAAAAAGCCGAGATCTTTGCAGACGGGGCAGGTGCGCCGTTTCACAGGAAGCCAAAATGATGAGTTCAGAAGATACAAATGCAACATCATCAGTAGCTAGTTGAATTGTGATGCTAGCTTTCTTATTATTTATTATATGGTTCTCGATGTAAAATTCCTGCTAATAGTTTTGGTCAGTTGACCAATAGTTATTCACAATATAGTGAAGGCATAGATATAATTCTGTAGACCCGCCTCTTTAGCAATGCTTTATCGTTAGCGAAATAATATGGCGTTTCGTAAGATTTGAGCGTGCTCGCGGATGCCTATTGCCGGATGGCAACGAGCGCGTGCTGGACGCCGGGCATCCGGAAGAGACACCCGCAACTCCAATACACGCGTCTAACGTCACCAAAGTGGCGCTTCTATTGGCATATGTCAGATGTTGTTTTCTCACCGGTAGCTGATATCTGCGTTTGCACAGCGCCCGTACTTAATGTGGACAAATCCGTACTTCTTTGTCAACAGCGAGTTGTATTTAGATCATTGCAAGCGTTGCATTATGGTTAGTAGTGCCGCACGTGTGTATTCACACGCAGTTCGCGCATGAAGGTACACACGGCAGCACAAGTTTGCGGGACACGGGAGCGCCAGCCGAATGACTGGCTGCTCTTTCTGGCGGCACGCTACCATTCTCAAGACTCACGCTTCGAGAATGCACTACCTTTCGTGCTCACAGTAGCGTATGTTCACTCGCTTCCCTCCGCCGCGCCCGAGACGATCGGTACCGGCGCCAGATGCCGCTTTGTCAGTCGTCATGCCACGCGTCTGACTCGGCAGGCGTGAAGAGTGGCTCCAGATAACATATCGCGGCACCTTGCGCCAGTTCCTGTTGTCTGGGATGGAAGCGATGGAAGCGAGCGACAGAAACATGACTGCGAACACGAAAGTAAGTGCGTGTGCAAGCATGAGACTTGACAACTACAACGCAGCGTTAGAAGGCGCGGCGAGTCATTGCGGCTCAGATTTCGCCTGGCGCTTCCGTTCCTCGCAAACATTTACTTCCGACTGCACCTTTCGCGGCCTTGCATACATTTGCAATTGCATAGCCAGTCATGGTGGGTATGCAATTCTAAAATCACGTGACGTGCGGTAATGTGATGACTTTTATGGTACCATTTGATTCAATTCGTCGACCTTATAAGCGCGTGACGCCTGATTGGCATGGACCTTGTTGGCGTGTGCCTTCTTTTATATTTCAGCATTTGGAGTTGGAGCGTCCCATAATAATGTCGCAGGGTTATAAAGGAGCTCCAGTTTTTGAGTACTTTAATATACCTGAGGCACCAGTATCGCGCTAACACTTTAGACGCGGACAAAACAATTTGTTTGCACACCACTGAAACATTGAATTTGCCGTTACTTCAATGAATATTAAAAAAAAAACTTTGCCGAAATATTTAACTATCGTTTGCGCGAGCTCCCCGCAATCTCCTACTGAAGCAATGTGAGCTTTTAAACTTCGTCAATTGCGCGTGGCGTGTGAAAAAAAAAATTCTGACAAGAAACTGGTTTCTACGAAAACGTTAAGATATTTTTATTGGAGAGGGGGGGAAAAGAGTGAAATTGTTTTTTAAAATTGTGTGTGGAACCATGCTGTGAGCTTGCGCCGTTTTAAGGCTGGTTCTTCCTCGCCTACGGCGGCAGCCGAACTAAAACATTAACAGGATGGGAGGCTGGAAAGATGCATAGGAGAGGAAGTTCAGATAGCAGTAAGCCCGCTGCGTGCGCTATCATGTCTCGCATGATCTCGATTGAAGTTGCTATGCCATGTGGCCTCCAAACCAGAGACTAGGTAGCCTTGTCTGACAATTCTGGCCATGCTGGCGCCCTAATCTAAAACGCGCCATCCCACCAACTAAAACGTGCCATCCACACGGTAAAGTGTGTCTTCTATGGTCACCGAATGTCAATAGACAAACACGCGAATGCAGTGTTTTAAAACCATCTGCGGCCGCGCCAACTTCTGATTGACGGCTGCTACCAGCCTGGCTCCGAGCTGGGCTTAAAACAGATAATGCTACGTGCGGACACCCCTTGCTTCGCCCTACCAGATCAGTAAAAACGTACCGTAATCCATGGCCCCAGCGTGCGCCTAGTCTTGACAGAACCACCAAGGTTTCGCGACGTGACCGCTTCCCGCTTTCAGCGCTGAACTGCACTTCGGCGCGTCCGACTTTGTCTAGCATTGCCGCGTTTACTCTAGAATATGATTTTCGGAAGACGGCACCTGCCTTTGGTGCTTTCAAGCGTCGCTTTCTCGCGTTTATTCATACAAAAAATTAGGTTGCGTATTTGGACACTGACCGTGGTAGACGAACAGTGTCGGGCATATTTATAGGGCGAGGTTAATAGACCAAGTGTTTCCTTGGGCACTTTCGCCATGCTGTTAATGCGCGCAGCTCAAGTGACTGAATCCTGGGAAAGTAGTGCCAAGCTACCCTCATGGCCGCAATGTTTCTTCGTGTAATGAGCAGTTTCTTTTTTATCTCTCCATTTTTGGTGAGCCGATCGAAATTCGCTTGTGACAGGCGGCTCTATGAAGAAATTTCTTGCAAATCGAGATTTTATTATCATCACTCCTACTTAACAAGCGCACATCTCCGCATCGCCAGCACATGCGGCGTCAATGGTTTGCAGCATTCAAAACAATTTTTTTTTCCTTTTGAAAGATGTAAGAACAATATCATTTGATGATATTACGGCGATAGCCATGATTGTTAGGTTCATTGCATGCACAGCGCCATACATCTCTTTTATATCGACCGCGATCTAAATTCTCGAGCTCGGGAATTAAATTTCTATTACCTTGGATGACAACGCCAGGTGCTCATATTTTTTATGCAGCAGCTTCAACGAAACCTTATTTAGCTGGCCTCTTGATTCTTATTCCGTTAGTTGAAGACTCAACTTCTCGTAAGAGCAGTTAAATGGGCCGTGCAACGATATTCATTTCGAACTTTTTCATCTTACACAGGCTTACTAGAACTGGTGGAACTCAAGTGTATTCGCAAGCAAGGCCATTTCCAAGACATTTCTTTGTTACTTTGTAAACTCAGAACCAGGTATACTTGGCAGAGTATATTCGGGCAGCACAAGAGTGGACTGTAAAAACAACTATGGACTGAACCACCGATCCCACTTGCCACCAACCACGGGTCGCGCCCCCAGTGGGACGGCAGCGGAGCTCTGGACCGAAGGCCCCTAAACGCAACAAAGTTCTTTCCTTGAGTACAACGATGCTCCAGAGCGATCTTGGTGTGTCTAGTTTAAAACGATCCTTTCCAGGATTAGAGTGAATCGACATGGCGATTGTCATGGCAACAGAGACCGGTCGGCCATTCATCAGCGAGATTTGGTCGTTTATAAGTTAGTTATGTTCGTGTCATGATATAACGCACTTAAACGAGTACGGAAACGAAATTTTAGTGCCGATCTTTTTGCATAAATATAGGCTAGGACAGGCACCACCTCGGAAATCTCAATATCGCGCTGTAAAACACAGGAGGAACTAAATTTTAAATTTAATTAAACGATTTCAAATTCACATATGGTGGATGGTGTGAAAGTTCTCGTGACATCACTTGTGGCATAGGAGCAGCGTCGTTCTGAGGAAATACGGCGTGCCGGCAAAGTTAGCCTAGGTCTGAACGCGCTTGCAAAGCCTTGGCATAGAAAGCCAAAGCGTAGCTGGCCACAGTGAGCACGTTCTCGTTGAGGCTCTTTGCACGACACGACGCGAGCACGCTTCTGGCACGGGCGGTATTAGTTGCTGCGAGTCGCGAGTTTTCTCTTGTCCTATCGACGACAATCCTTGATCGTTAGCCTCTTCCAGCGTTGGTATGGTTTTAGAATAGGTTCTTTGGATTTAACGCAGTGTTGCCGCGCTATTGAGTGGCAGGAGGGTGTGTGCCAACAGCTTGTCAATCGCGAGCTGCCGATGCGCGAGTCTCCGGCTGACAAGAAACTCCGTGCTGTGTGGACCCGGCTCGCATGTCCCTCGTTTCCGCGTGGGTTCCGACGCCTGATGATCGCCTGTGCTCCGATTAGTTCCGTGATGATGACTACGAAATGAGCCCCATGGCGCTGTAGAGCTTCGGTGTGCCACAAAGAGCATAAGACTGAAACCAGGGTTGTTCAGTGCTTCCTTTCAAAAAAGCGGGAAGCCAGCCCTCTGAGCGAACCGCTTGAAAAGCAACGCAAAGTGGTAAGTGAGAATGTTCTACATAAAAGATTTACGTGTTTGCGATTCAAACACGAACCATATTGTATAAAATATTGGCAAGCGGCAGGTGAAACATGTCACAACTCGAATTGAATATGCGCCTATGAACTACGTATGAATGCGCGCATATACTGTACTGAGGAAGCACACAAAAAAAGTGAAAGCTCATTGCAACATAGTGCAAGTGAGCTGACCGGCGGTAGCCGTCATCTGACACACAGGGGAGGTGAATGGGGGACGGATGAGAGGAAAGGGAAGCGTGGGGAGGAGGATGGAGGGAGGAGAGGGTTCAGTATGAAGGTCGAAGGCCACGAACACACAATCACGCAGGGGAGAAAGGGAGGGGGGAAGGGGGGATGGAAGGAAGAGGGGACTGAGGATGAGGTGGCTGGGGAAGCGTGAAGGAAGAGTTAGATGCAGGGGAGACGGGCGGGGAAAAAGAGGAGATGCAGGAGAGAGGGAAGAAAAGATTAGGGAGAGAAAGGAAAGAGGAAGGAGTAGAGGGGAATGGGTGTATCTCAAAATGTCCCATTTGCATTTGAACCTTGCACATTTCAACCCATTCTCATTTGGTTCCTCTCGTTTGAACCTTCTCATAAGATCCGAATCGTGTTTTTCGTCACTGGACCCATTCTCAATTCGCCCGTTCGCGCTACGACCGAATGGCACTAGTTCGGTATGCTTCTAACATCGTTATGGATTCGCGGCTTTGTTGATGAGCCTTACCTTGCTTGGGCCCCCAACATAGCATCATATATATGTTATGTGTAGAGGTACGCACTGAGAATCGTACATTGACGCCTGCTTCCCTTCCTCTAAGCAAATGACAAAAAAAAGTGATGAACATTTAATTAGGAAACTTTGTTTGAACAGAAATAGCATACATAGAAGGAGTGGTTCTCAACCATTGATGTTTCGCGGACCCCTTGTAGAAAGACGGAAATGATGGAGGACCCCGTTCGGGTTGAGGGGAATAGAAAGGTATAGGTTATCATGATAATGATTTAATAAATGAACTTAACTAATTGCTAGTGTGAAGTAGACTTATCTCATTGACATACACACGAGAGCACTCTCCTGAAAATTGGAAAGTTTCTTCTCGACGTGAAGAAAGACAACTAATATCGCCGTGCCTGACTGGTGAGACAGGGCTTCGCAGACGCCTAGGATGCCTTCGCAGACCCCCTTTTGAGTATCACTGCAATATAGAAGTGGTGGCGTTGTTCCAAGTCGAGAGACCTCAAACAACGGGACATTTTAGAATATGATCTGGCTGCGATAAATAGTTGGTCTGTTTTATTGTCAGCGAGTAGCTTTTCACGACGACCTCGACGCACTGCTAAAATCCTTAGCAGAGAGATTATGCCTGTGAAATGGCACACACACACACACAAATTATATCAATGTATTTATTATTATTACCATAAAAAACAATTTTTTATAGAGAGAGTCAAGTGCGACGGGTCAAAGCGAGATATCTTTGAGAACGGCTGTTTGACAAGGGCCTGGTGAAAAGGGCGAAACGAGAACGGGCCCAAATGAGGAGGGTTCGAATGCGAAAGACGAAACGGGAAAGGGCCAAATGCAACAGGTTCAAGAGAGAAGATCTTTTTGCGAATGGCTGTTTTGAGAAGGGCCAAATAAGATGGGCGAAAAGAGAACGGGCTCAAATGATAACCACCCGAGGGGAATGGGGGAGATGAGAATGAGGAGTAGCCAAAGATCCAAGGTCGATACCAGAGGTCAAAAGCCATGAACATGCAATTATTCGTGGAAGAGAGGAGGGAAAGGGGAGAAGGGGGCACAAAAGGGAGATGGGACGGGGATGAGTTGATATGAAAGAAAGGCCAGTGAGTGGGAGGGGGTTAGGTAGGGAGCAGGTGAAAGGTCAAAGGCTCCGGACAAACGGTCACATGATTACACTTTGCCGACCACTCAGAATGAAGGATCATATACGGCTCCTGCCGTAAAGCGGGCAGTAACATAAAGTTCAGCGGGTCTTTGCAGTTCTCATTTGTCAGATGACCTAACATTGTGTTATTCCTTCCTGGAGTAAGGCACCTCTTCTTGATGCCACCAACCTCCCGGTTGGAGACGCTGACAGATGTTGGGAGACGGAACACGAAGAGGCAGAACCATCTGTTTGCTCAGTTTGTTAATCATAACTTTCATTTCTTTTGCGTCAGCATAGGTGGGTTGTAACAGCTGCTCCAATGTAATAGGCACATGATTCATTACTAGGAGCATTACTTATTTAGTCAGCCTTATTTCCTGTCCTTTTTCGGCCGTCTTCAGCGACCCGAAGCGCGTCCCTGAGCAGTGTGGTTGACTCAGCGGCATGCACGACGGCCCAGGGCAGCCCCAGGACCCCCGCAGGTACGCACACGCACCAAACTGGTTCTCCACAAATCGGTGTAGCCTGCCTCGTAGAGAACCCCCAAGAGCATCTCATCGCGTCCGTTGCTCCTGGTGCTTCCATGAGATTATTTGTTTACTTGTATTTCCCGTCTATTCATAGCGATCACGAGCGCGTCTCTGAGCGGTGTGGTTGATTATGTTTCATCCACGACGACCCAGGAGAGCCCCAGGACACCCGCAGGTACGCACACGCACCAAACTGGTTCTCCACTAAACGGTGTAGCCTGCCTTGTAAAGAACCTCCAAGAGCATCTCATCGCGTCCGTTGCTCCTGGTCTTCCATATGACTCATTTGTTTCCTTCTATTTCCCGACTATTCATAGGGGTAAAAGCGCGTCTCTGAGCGGTGTGGTTGATTCTGCGGCGTCCTCATCCACCCAGGGCAACCCCAAGACCCCCGGAGGTATGCACATGCACCAAACTGGTTCTCTACCAAGCCGTGCAGCCTGCCTTGTACAGAACCACCAATAGCATCTCATGGCGTCAGTTGCTCCTGGTGCTTCCATGTGACTCATTTGTTTCCTTTTATTTCCCGTCTATTCATAGTGATCACAAGCGCGTCTCTGAGCGGTGTGGTTAATTCTGCGGCATCCACGACGACCCAGGAGAGCCCCAGGACCCCCGCAGGTACGCACACGCACCAAACTGGTTCTCTACCTGGCGGTGCAGCCTGCCTAGTACAGAACCAGTAAGACCATCTCATGGCGTCCATTGCTCTTGGTGCTTTCATACGACTCATTTGTTTCCTTTTATTCCCCGCCTATTCATGGCGATCACAAGCGCGTCCCTGAGCGTTGTGGTTGATTCTGCGGCATCCACGACGACCCAGGGCAGCCCCAGGACCCCCACAGGTACGCACATGCACCAAACTGGTTCTCTACTAAGCGGTGTAGCCTTCCTTGTACAGAACCACCAAGAGCATCTCATCGCGTCAATTGCCCCTGGTGCTTCCATATGACGCCTTTGTTTCCTTTATTTGCTCTTCTATCCATGTTCATAGCGACTCAGGGTGCATCAACCAGCTGGCTCTCCGCTGTTGGTACATCCCCAACCACCTTGGCACAAACATGCAGCCCAGCATGCCTGCAGGTACCCACACGCACCAAACTGCGACTCTACTGCAACGGAGTAGAGAACCAGGTTGTCCAAGGCAGGCCACTATAGCCCACCATGGATGAAATTATCAAACGCATCTCCAGATGGCCTAACTGGTTGCCACATTTGACATCTGTACAGTACATCACCTAAATATTTTCAAGATAATTCATGTGACTGCATCGTTTCCTTCTATGCTTTTTCCAGACTCTCTTTGGCAACCCAAAGGGTCACAAGTGCGGGTACACCTACTCTGCACTCAGCATCCAGGTGCTGCAAGAAAAAGTGCATCGACACAGAGAGCAGGCTTGCAAAGAAATGCAGGTGTGGTCTTTCACTGAAATGAATACGTTGGCATGGCCCAGATTTCAATTTATTATATTGGTGATATATAATTATACTTTAATATAATTAGAATTTCACTTCTGAACATTTGTTAGTGCAACTATTCCCAAACTGGGTTCATAAGGTTCCTGGTATTCCCCAGAAAATCATCACTGCTTTACCGCGCTTTTATATTTTTAAACTATCCCTGCACCATGGTGAAGTGTCTTTTAGTTTGACCACCACTGTGGGAGATTGGAGCCACTCAGTGGCAGATAACTATAAGACAAACTTATTTAGAAATGTTCATCATTGTTTTACAAGGTCCGTAGGCTTCTGTATTGCTTATAGTATAAATATCGAGAAAATAATTATAATAGAGTTTTGATCCATATGAAAGACATATTACATAATCTGGGCAGCTGTTAATATAATATTTTCTTTTTTCCCCCATAGTGTGCCTTTCTCTGTGTTAGCTTTACAATCCTATGCTGGGGTTACAGGGATGCAACCATAGCAGATCAGAGCTAGCATCAACCAACCTTATCTGCCCACCCCTCCATTCTCCTTCCAAGCAGAGTTGCCTCCTCTCGATTCTATGCACTATGGTCATGGTCATGCAGAGATAGCCATTGTTCATATCGTGCTCGGTTGTGGTCTCTGAGTAGCCTCCGAGTGGGTCAGGTGGCACGTGATGTCCAAACGTCTAGGAACTGCTGATATGAGGAGTGAACTGGTTTCATAATATTATAGCTTTGTGCATGTAACTACGAGCCAGGTTTCTTTTATATACTGGAAGAGCTGCAGACACCAGTTCTTGGTGGGACACTTCGATCATGCTTGAAGGTAGGGCCAGACCACGGACTGTCATATTGAGAAAAGAGGGGGTTGGGGGTACAGGTGTATTCTTGTGCGGCATTTTGCAGGAAGGGGAGGGAGAAGCCACCTTCCTGCCTTTGCGTGTGGATGTTTGTTCATTGTATTGAAAAGTGACACGTTTCTAAAGCCACACAGTGTTCGGTAGCAATCCAAGTATGCATCAAGCCACCGTCAAGGACCCGGACTGTTGAGCAGAGGTTTCTGGGACACTGTTTTGGGTTTCCTCCCCATTGCATTCGTCGGATTCATGGGACCTCGATTTCTCGGGCGAGCAGCGAAGACAAGACACCGACCCAAACCATTCTCCATCGAAGACAGCTTTGAGAGGTTTGTGTGAAGCTTCTGTTAAGCAAAGGTTTATGGGATCATTCATAATTAATAGGTCAGTTGTTTAGATGATCGTTATTTTGTATCGCAGGCCTGAGAAGCAAGCGACATCCCTGGTGGAAGAGAAAAAAAATCATTGTATTTGAATCCTGCCTTGATGTGCTGCTCGACACGTGCCAAACGTGTGCTGCCTCTATCATTCACATGGAAAATAGTGTTCAAGGCTGCTGTCTCCAGGTTTCATCTTTTGCAAGAATAGCCACGTGGATGACTGGTGTAGCCAGCCGATCATCAGGAGAAAGCCAGTTGCCAACATCCTCATGGCTGCCTCAGCTTGTTTACTGGCTGCTGCATCAAAAATACCTTTAGGGACGCTGAGTGGTATGGGGATAGCCTGCTTCACTTAGAGGACCTTCTTCGCGATACAGAAGCGTTTCTCCTTCCTGCAATTGAAAAGGTAATTTGAAGCTAAAGCCCAACATGCAGAAGGCTGCTTGCCACTCTCCTTTTCGTTCTCTTCCAACTTATCGGCACGAAACAAGTGGGCCCAAGAACTAAGTGCCGTAGAAAGTGCGGTTTTATCCCGTAGGTGCAATCGATAACTCGAGGATCGACTTCTTCGTCTGCGTGCATATTGAGCTCTGGACAAACCGGTCCCTTGCTCGATTAAAACTAATTTAGTGAGGCGTAACAGTAGATAGCAGAAAAAGGGACCTGAATCTGTTTATTCTCCTCCCAATCCCAGTTATATTAGAGTGAAGCCCCGTTTACAGTATTGGAATGCTCTCTCTTTCAAAACCAGGTGTGGAACACGCATCAGCTGGAGCTGTTTACGGCTGCTGCAGGAAAGCAGGTGACGATCGCCGGTGATGGGAGTGCAGATTCCCATGGCCACAGTGCCAAGTACGGCACCTACACCATGCTTCATGTTGACAGCAACAACGTCCTCTATGTGGAAACTGGTCAGATATGTACATGAACTCTGAGTGCTATACTTTCCGCAGTGCCAAAATCACAGGCTACTAAATGTGTACAGAGTTCCATAAAAACCTGCGCACACTGGGCGTGTGAGCCAACACAGTATTATTCGCAGTCCTATTGAAGAAGTTCTAATATTGATTTGAGATGGGCCAAACTGGCAAATTAACAAATATTAATTACCTCGCTTGTATATATTATTCGTGCGCAAACCTCTCAATCTAAATGTTGTAGAGCATGTTGACAACATCCAATCGTGTCGTTTCCATCAAGCTAGCCTTTCTGTATCTAATGTTATCAACTTAAATGAAGATGTGCAAGATTTAAAAAAACTCCCACGCGAATGTATGCCCACGAACCGTGATGTCTTAAACACACTAATGAACTAGTGACTACTGTACTCCGCGCACCAAATGGTAAGCAGTTGATGATCGCAATGGGTTCAAGATGACGGTCGAGGCATATAATTTTGACAGAATAGTAAATTCATCACAAATTATGTGCCGCCACGTGGGACAGCAATAAGTAGCCAAGATGCAGCATTGAAAGCAGTATCAGCATCTTTTTTTATCAGTAAACAAGAATGGTGGAAAGGAATGAGGATGATTGCCTGGCTGGGGGCCCATCCATCACACTCCCTGACTGAATACTCATTTGCTTGTTGCACATGAATCAGTACTCGCTAATTGGTTCAAGGCCTGTTTGATGGCTCTACCATCGCAGTGCTTGAGTGGGTAATCGCATGAGTTTTTTTTTCCTTTTTTTTAAATCGCGATCGCTTTCAATAAGCATATATATAATGAGACAGAAGAGGCCCGTCTTGTTTAAAACGACACAGCTGAATGTTTCTCACTGTGCTCTAAAACCTTGTGTAGAGGGTTTGCTCACAAATAATATGTAAAACGTTAAATAATAATCTTTGCTAATTAGCCAGTTCGGCAAACCGCAAAGATATCATAACTTCCTTTACAAAATTTGAACAAGTTTACATTAGTTGATATTCATAGCATGCACCAGTCTTTTTTCGGCTCTTGGCACAACTTAGCTCGAAGACCCTGTATGTTGAAATTAAATGAATGTATTCCGGCAGTCTCGTAAACATGGTCCTGAAACTTGTCAACTGTATGCTATAATTTGTCATTATTGTTGCTAAAACTAAAAATGGACATGAGAAATTGAAGAATTCTGAAATATGTCCACCTCTACCTGTGCAGTGACTTGGACACAGCAGTTTAAGTACTAGATAACCCAGTCTAAGAGCATTATTAGTAGGGCTGGGCGTCGATTAAAAATTTTAAGCCAATCATTCGCCACCCCTTGGTCGATTAATGAATCGAATAACCGGTTTCACTCGTTTCCAGCAAACACAACAAACAAGACGAAAATATATATTTCATCTCTTGACGATCGCTTCTACCATGAAATAAATGGCGAAGGGCTCAGTGGGGGTCAGCATAAGCTGTGCAGTTCGAAACAGTTCAACGAAACTCACAGATATCCGCAGAGGCAAAACGTTTTGCTGACATCCTTTGGCAGGAATAAGTTCCTTTGCTCCTTCACAATCATTTCCCGCCTACACAGCGTTGAAGTGGGCGGGGTACAGATCTCTCTGAACTTTTTTTGGTTGCAAAACTCGCCCCTGATGTTTACTATGAATTCAAATTTCTCTAAAGTATTCTTTTTCATACTGGTGTTCTTGTCCGTGATTGGACAGTGGCTTTCTTCTCGCTCTCGGGAGGGAACCAATTGGTTCAAATGTAGTGTTGTTGGCATGTCCTCAATCCAACCAATCCTATGAAAGAACATTCGGAAAGAAAGAAAAAGCCCGTGAACGATTACTTTTTCCGAATTCTCAAGACACAACTGAAGAAAAACGCGTGACTCACCCGATTCCCTCTAAGTGATCCGCCACCATCGGTCCAGGCGGCTTTTGTCACGGCTTCGGCGATTGTCAGGCTATCGACAGAGCTCGGAACTCCGCCAATTATGTTGATGGGTCGCTTTCCCTCGCGCTCTGGGAGTGTTCACGGAAAACACAAAAGGAGACGGGAGAAATATCAAAAATTGCACCGCGAAGCTCGTGTCATTTGTTCAGCTAAGCCTCACAAAACTGTCTTTTGCATCCTTGCCGCTTGGACGCTCGACGCGTAGCGGCGTCTTTAGGCCCCGTGCGTTAGATGGCGGGACTGTAGGTACGGCAACGTCGCCACCATGACCAAGGTTGACTGACTTTTGTAAAGCTTGTCTCCGTCCCCCCCTTAATGTTATTGTTGCTGCGCGTACCCGCCGAAGAGTAGGGTCAGGTGTTTATGTCTGAGGAGTGCGGGAGTAGCAGGGTGGAAAAGCGAAAACATTATTCTTACTTTTCTTTAGGTACCCACATTTAACCGATTAACTGGTTAAAAAGATTGATTTATCGGAAAGTTATCGATCCATCGCCCGGCGCTAATATTCGCATGTTTATTCATTATGCTGTAAAATGTTCTCTCTATTTTGTTTCAGTCGAATGAAACCAGTGTTAGTTACCACATGGAGCTGGAAGGCCTCAAAACGGTCCCTCAACATCTTTGAGGCCCACTGCCTGCACTGGGTATCCTGGTGACGGACAGGCACGCCCAGCTCAACGCCTGTCTGGCACGGGAGCACCCGGATATTTGCCACCTGTACGACTTTTTGGCACTTGGCAAAGGCTAAAATTTATAATGGCCCTCTCCAGGCACGTAGCCAGGATTTTGTTTCGGTGGGGGGGGGGGGGGGGGGGGGGGGGCGTCCGTGGCAAAATGCTGTATGAGGGGGAGGGAGGAGAGGAGGCCCCAGCAAAATAGAAGATTTTTGGGGGGTTCCTTGGGCCCCCCCCCCTGCTACGTGCCTCGTCCTCTCAGTGCCAATAAGTTACACTATCACCAGTGGTGTGTGGATTTTATAATCTATGCTGCTATTTCCAAGTGAGTGCGGTAGGACCCCATCAATATGTTTTTCAGAGGACAGCGGTAAAACGAATGTTTGATCATGGAAAATGTAATAACCTACGAGTATAATGCTTTTGGGGAGCCTATATATATAACAAAAAGCAACATCGCTCAATATTTTTGTTTCTGCAAACTTCACGGCCGTCTATAGTGTTGTATTTATAGTACAGTAATTTCTCGTTAATACGAACCTTGTTATATGGACACCCGCAATATGAACAAAATTTCCGTCGGCGAACGGTCTATCATCATGCAATTCTTCCTTGTTAATACAGAAGCACGCACTCCGGTCCTATAGACAGCGATTTTGGGACGAAATGGGGAAATACAAGAATTTTATCCCAGTATTATGGACACGGGTCACATGGCAAAAAAAAATATTAGTGACCCGCAGAGGTCCCAGTGTGTACCCGGAATTCACTATTCTTCGTTGTCCTTATTTATATAAAACCAACGCTCCTAAAGGTGGTGGAATTTTTTGGGGCTTTCAAGCGAAAAGGTATGTCGTCCCGTTCCGGGATAACATACCTTTAGTCATCCCCACTCGCCGTGCATAACATGCGAGTTTGAAAACTTCAGTGGTCAGTTTAAGGGCGGACTAGATTATAACTAAGCACGAGCGGACAGAGCTACGCTTGTTACTTAATGTTTCTTTCTTAGGAGCTTACATCAAACTGGATAACTGATACAGAGACGTAATGAAAAATGTCGATCGAAAAGGGTACGCAAAATTTGCAAGGCCATTGAGCTACTCAAACAGTATCTCCGCCTAAAGTACTGCTTGGAGCGCACCGGTGCCAAGCGGAAAAGTTAAGCATGGAGGTTTGACTGTGCATCATGCACAATTGGTACCTCCAAACTCGTTCCAAAATGAAACTAGAGGAACAAATGTGAAACGAGCACAAAATGGAGAATGCGCACGCCAAAGGAAAAAATTTAGTTAAGCGAACAGAGTGGCAGAAAATAGAAGAACTGTGAGAATAAACATAAGAGATGCTCTACTCTGTCATCCTCTGCTCCTGCATGGTGCTTGTCTGACCGCGCTGCAGGATTTTGGACTTTGGGCCACCAAGGTTGCATAGAGTGCTGGTTTGTGAACCTAGCAGCTGCGAAAGCAAATGCAGTAGGAAATAAAGACCCATACCTATGGTGATTAGAAGTGAACCGGAGCCAATAATAATTTAATTGACACTTTCCTTGCCCCCCTATAAGGAAGCTAATTGTGATTGTAACAGTGGCTGCTACTGGTTTAAGATATTTTGAAATGTATGAAATGTGTGTGGTAGATTCCAGGCGGCACACACTTTTTAAAGGGGCGATGCAACAATTTTTGTACTTCGCGCGAATACCGCTTACAACGGATCCCTGACGTTAATGACCTGTGAAACAACCGTTCGTTTTACACCACACGCAATCGAAGTCGCAGAAAAAATAAAGAAAATGAGCAGCGTTCACTCCCTCAACTCGCAGCCAAACAAGTGGCCACGTGATCTGGACCCGATTATATACCGCCAATGTTGATCATAGCCACGCGCTGGGGTCGGCAAAGCATAGGACATGCGCTGAGTTCCAGACATTGTTATGGTTCGGCTATTCTCGTCGTTGCAGCGATTGGACACGGGCCACTACCCGAATACTTCTCGAGCTATCGATTATCACGAACCCAAATCGAGTGCCCACGCAATGCTTGGCTCCAATCTATGAGCCACATTCAAGTATTGTCACTGGAAGGTACTGCGACCACCCAGCTACGTCATCAAGTTTCGCGAAGGAGAGATTGAATGAAAACGCTCGCTTTTGTCCTTGAAATTACACCGCAACAAAGGAGTTTCCTGGCCAGCGGCGTTGCGTCCGAGTATCCTGTAGTCCCACTAATTCCAGGAAGCTCGTGTGAAGTGAAAAACATTGCAATTGAATATTGCTGCACCGCCCCTTTAAGAGGCTGCTGGCTCTCCTACGGCCATAGTTACCTCATCTTTACATGGTTGCAACATTTCATTTCAACCCTCAAGAAGAAGCTGGTTGCGGCTGGGAAGTCGCGGCACCTGGAGGAACTGAGCTCTTGGACCAAGGCGGTGGTCAACCACCTGTACTGGTCAGCGGAGACGAGCCCTGAGGACCACGACTCGTCTCCGCTTTCCAAGGAATCGTCTCCCTTTCCTAGTGGAAACCTCTGATGGCGCACGTGGCAGATGCGCACTCCCACAGTTATCCTCTGTTCCCAGAGTGTCAGCATCAAGAGCTGCATAAGAAGTGGCTAGAGGAAGGTAAAGATAGAGTCTCACTTCTGTGTAGCTTAAAATACACAAGGCCACAATTTTTCGTGTCCCACACACTTGTTGTAGGATATTTTGCTCATCAGATGCTGCGGGAGATTGTCCTTTCCCCACACCTCCTGCGGGAGATCCCTTGGCTATCCTCATCAGTACAGACATTTGCAACGGAGTGCTTTCATAGCACCCTGTTGCAGTTTGCACCGAAGCTGACGCACTACAGCTTCCGTAGCATGAAGGCAAGGTGTGTAAGAAAGTCAAGTCATTTTTCTTTTAGGTGTTTCTGAATCATGCATTTACTTTCAGGACCTACCTGGCAGCCTTGCATTATAACGAGAATGCAGGAAGGCCTCAGGCAGTGAAAAAAATGGGGAGCTCGTCTGGGTCATCAAGTTCCTAAAGCGAAGAAGGGGGCTGTGGTTGCTCCGCGCAAAAGTGGCTGCACATACGGTATATGCCAGTGCTCATATTTCTACATAACTGGTGCAGATTCTTGACCGGTTTCGAATGTCTCGTTAGAGAGTATGTGGGGGAGCTAAAGGCAGCTGTGCTGGACCTGTGCAAGACCATGCCCTCCTATGGCACCGCCATTGAACTGCACAGCCAGGATGCAACTCCATTCCTGTCCAGTGCATATGAGTGTGCCGACAAACAGGAACTGGTGCAACAGCACCTGTCGAGGTTTAACATGTAGCGAGATAGAAGTGAGGGCCTACCTTTGTATAAGTCCATGCGAGGTCACACTGGCACAAATCCACGTCCCTGAGTGTGGGAGTAGCTGCCGGTCTCGCAATGTATGCTAGATGCCTTTCTCATCTCTCGTCTCTTGTGTTGCTGCCACTCGTGGAGTGGTGCCTGCGAGGCATTAGGGTAGTCGGTGCAGTACGAACCGTAGAGTGTAGGCTCCTCCTAGTAAGAAGCACTGTAGGGAAGAACTATTTCCGGCACCAGTGCAGTTCAGTGGGTTCTAGGCAGGTTCTGTCCTGTCTTCACCGCTCATTTTACATCTCCGTTACGCTGGAGGTACATTGCAATTCGATTGAAGTCCAGGATGGGGCCATGAAATCAGAATCTTTTTTGTGAACTCGCACATTGCGTGGTGCAAGGTCACTACGACGTCGTGGGGGCGGTGGAGTAGAAACTTGAGATTTTTTGTCGCGCTCTCCTTTGTTCTCTTGATTGTCTATAGGATCCGCCAAATTTCCCGCTGGAAGAATTCTGGCGCTGTCACAATGCCAAGCGAGAGTCTCTTGAACTGAAAGTTCCCCACTTGTGTGATGAAAGATGTCAGTTCTTTCAACTCTAGAGCTAGCGATGCTTGCCGGTAGCGAGCACTGGCATCTAGTTTCGAGAAAACTGCAGCTTTTGCGAGTCTTGGAAAGTTCTCTTCCGCTGTCGACGTGAAAATTCACTCCCTCACTAGCTGCCGGTTTAGCTGCGTGTAATCTATGCAGACTTGGAGGGAACCGTCTTTCTTTTTGTCAGCTACCATAGGTACACACCAAGCTGTGGCCTGGTCGACTCTTTCGATGACGTCCATGTCTAGCATGCATTGAAATTCTTGTTGCACTCTGGGTAAGAGAGGTAGGCGTACCCGTCTCGAGTCTATGATTGTGAAAGGTCTCGCGTCTGGGTAAAGCGTGATCTTGTACCGCACATCCGGCCTCCTACTGAGGCGTCAAAACTAGCTTTACCCATATTGTTAACAAAGCACAGATCCTCTCTTGCCAACCTAATTCTTTACAGTTAGGTATGAACGAAACTGGAAGGACGGAGCGACAAGCAAGGTGAGAAAAAAAGGCACCAATTTTCGGGTAGATTTCCAGACAGCATCAATCTAGAAAGTCCTGCCTGTTTATTTGAGTAACTAGAACCACAATGTATTAATCAGCAATGATATGTAGCAAATACCTCAATTTGTCCCAAGCTCCAGTACAAAACGAGACAGCAAGTGGGGTAAAAAGTGCCTCAGGAGGATAATAAAAAAAAAGAATCACTCGCACCCTGTACTGGTTGCGCAGATTATGCCGTTGTAGCAAGTCGTTTTAGACGTCTCAAATGCTGGTGGCAGAGCGAACTGAGTGATGCTGTTTGTACTACTATTTAAGGACTTTCATCATATCATTTGCACGCCATACGTACTCGGCTTATTTTGTGCATACAAGCCATTGTGAAGAATGGGACGACGAGAAAATAGCTATGAAGCAACCACAAGACTTAAATAATATTTACATCAGCCTTAAAGATAGCAACATTGTCGCGTTTTACCGACATGTGTTTTCCCCATTCAACAAGTTCTTTTCGCACAACAAGCAAACCACATTGGTCAAATTTTTCTCATCATGCGAATGAAAGACGAAACCAATATTTATATTTTTGTCAACAAAGTACCTTTCAAACACCATGCAAAATGCATTCAAAATTGACCAGGTGCATAATTTTGCCCGTGTTTGGGGGATTTTTCTCTCCGTCACACCTAGACTTATAGCAGCAATGTTCAGCACAAGTATTGTGAATAAGGCAGGATCTCTCTCTATCTTTTTCTCTCTCTCAATTTTAGAGACGTCTTAGATTAGGGATCTAAGAGACCGACAGCGATAGACAAGGTCGCATTTTATCTTGCCTTACAATTGTGCCTCATGGCTGACGTGTTCAGGTATTGACCTACGCTGAGATGTGATTCATTTTTCCACCACGTTTGGCATTAGACGCACCCTTAGCTCGAATGAAACTTCATGTTACCCTTCTTGAAGGTACCAGCTGAACGGAAGAATGAGAGAAAAAAGCAAGGAAAGGAACGATCGGAGCAGTTCATGTTATTGATTACTGTATATACCTAGAATTCTGATTGTGGTTGCATTGTTACCTGAAGAAAAAGAAATGAAAGCTTCGTTTCACCAACAGAAACTAAGCACGCAAAGATGTAAGCTGCTCACGCGTCATCTCTGATGGACCCTCTATTTGTACACTGCGTGTCAGCTACCGCTCCTGCCTTATTTTATGCAGCGTGCATTCATGCACCCCTTGTGGTACTCGATGCCGAGAGTGCGCGCTGATGGGAATACAAATAGCGGGGAACAAAATGGTGCAGCAGCACAGGCGAAGCTACTAGCTCAATACGGCACGCGCTCAAAGCAAACGGCAGAAAAAGCTGGGGACAAAATGGCTTGATGTCATCACCCTAAGCAAATCGCACAGGAAGGCACCCTAGTTTTGAGAACTCCAAATTTCTGTTCCGCATCTTTTTGAGACTAAGGCAAGCTGAATCCTTTCAGAAAGCTTTAGGTTTTTAGACCAACCACCATCCAGCCACGATAGAAAGCACAGAAGTTGCAAAACTTGGCAGACGTGTATGTCTGACAACACTCCTTATAGGTTCACATGTGTAAGCCTTTAAAATGCTATACACTGCAGTATATTCCTGTGCTCATTTGTTCAACTTAGGAATTCGTGACATGTGCTACCCCCTAGTGATGGAAGTGGCTTCAAAGGGGTTGGAAGTGATATAGCATATGAATGAGTTATTCGGACGTCCAGTATTGTTTATTGGCGGAAGCCTACATATCTCCCGTCGGAGGGTGGGAGCTCCTGTCGAATCCTCGTTACCACGCAGCTTGGCAACACCTCCCTGTTACCACGTCTCAGTATGTGGTAGACCTCCATGTAAATTGCCTCTTCGTTGTGTAACGGGTGAAGCATATAAACGCGTTTTTCAGGTGTCCAATATTTTTTTTTTTTTGGCGGAAGCCTATGTATCTCCCGTTGGAGGATGGGAACACCTGTCGAATCCTCATTACCACACAGCTCGGCAACACCTTCCTGTTTCCAAGTCCCAGTATGTGGTAAACCCACCACGTAAATATTTTCAAGGCGGTGTACCGGTACCTTCTGCAATAAAAAAACAGCATGATTCACTGGTAAATTGACCGCTTCAAGAAAGACGCTAATCTCTATTAACTTCAGGCCTCTTCCAAGTTCACACCTTGTCCATGTTCTGTGAACAATCTTCAGTTACTCCGAAGTTTTCAACCTTATTGTTATGTAGTTTTGAATACTGGACATCCCTTATTAAAGACTTAAAAAAGAGGAAAGGTTGTTAGTGTTTACCTTAATGAATCCCTATGACAACGTGCAGTCTCATGTGCAGCTGGTTCATTATGTAGCATCCCCCTTCTGTCCTTGCTTTTACACCCAATAAGAGGCCGAGCGGCCTCTGCCTGTCATGACACAAACTTGATTCCATGCATAAAAACGTGGCATATATTCTCAGGACTTTGCATACCCTGCATGGTTTCTAGGCACATTTTTAGAGGCTACGAGCCTCCAGGCATGTATACATGTTTGAAGGTTCCATGCACGAAAACGACTTGAAGGAATATGACACAAGCGACAGCGGCTCCGCAGCCCCTTGTGGGTCTGGATTCAAGGACAGAAGTGGGGATGCTATTTAGAGTGTAGTCTGTAATAAAGCTTTAGGTGCTTTTCAATCTGTGTGTTGTTGTCCTTCACTTTTTCCTCGGTTTTGCGGTTTTGTAAAGCTGACTGCTCTAAGTGACTTGGATATAGCAGGGCCTCAATTATATTGAGTTTTGCTCGAACAAGCTCATTTTTTCAATCTGTCGTATGAATAGTTTTTTTATCAACAAAAGGTAGTTTTACAGTTATTTCATTCATATTTCTGTCACTGCAACCAGACAAATGTGTTATCTTATGGATCTTCACATGTCCATTGTCATGTGTGGAATGATAACAATAAACATTTTGGTGGAGCATTGAAGACAAATGTACTGTCCCTAAAAACCTTGAAATTTAGATCATAACTAATAAGGATGCAAGCATTATTCATATAAAAATATGAATAATGCTTGCATATTCATATTTATATATATATTTACATCCATAATTAACCCATGTGGCAAAATTTGGTCTGGAAATAAGTGGGGGACAGGTTAATAGTGCACTAGAAGCTCTGTCTTCAGTGCCTTTCAAACAACAAGCGCGCTCACACAGCTTCCAGCTGCTTCTGCGCTCTTAACCTGTTTCCAACTATAGACTATGCATATTTCAAAAACTATGATTTTTGTGCTAACTGCTGGAGTGAGTCTAGGGATTTAGGAGGACGAAACCAAAATAACTGCGTAGCACTGTGTATATATATATGTGGGATTTGGGAGCGGAAACAGTACCAACCGAAATACAATGAAGCAAGATTGATCATGGCGAGAAAGATCGGAAAAGACAGAATATGTTGAGCTGACTCAAACACATGTTCTGCATTGTCATTCACAATAGTAAATGGTCATGTAATCATCCGAATAACGTTTGCACTCTTGTTGCCAGCATGATGAGACAGACGACCCCACAGATAATGGTCACAAGACCCTACGGATAGTGGTCATGTGACTGTAAGATTGCACCACTATTCCTGTAATGGTCCCATCTTACAGTCCAAAATTCACAAAAAAAGTTTTAAAACACTATCTGCGTTAAAAATTGCACCTGAATTTTCGGCACGGAATAGAGCTACCTACTCTTATGGTCCTCTGTCTTGTGCGTCGATGGGGCGGTAGAACCGCAACTTGATGCATTCCGGCTCCAACACATCCTAGTTTAGAAAGTGCAGCTCAAACAGGAGCTTTGTGATACAAGGCACCCCCTGATTGCTGTACTGCTCCCTCACATCCTGCAGTTCGAGGCAGCACACTGACACTAAGTCAGGCTCCATCGGTCGGCAGCTGCTGTTGCAGGAGCACCTGTTAGTATAACCTTGGCTTAGAGATTCTGGGTGGCATCTATAAATATTGTATAAAAATACAAAGGTGCATATTTTACACAAAACTTCACACGGCTGAATGCTTTCAGAATTTGTTCAACAAGGATCTACTAAGAGTGCTCAAAAAGCATCGGTGGTTATCTCTAGTTCCTGTCAACCAAACATTTTTAGGTATCTATCTCAATTCGTGTCAACCAAACGTTTTTACCACGCGGAAAAAGTAGATCCCCTACCAAAAATAACGGTTTGAAATCAATCCGGAAAGTGAAATCCGGACTAAAATCAAACCGGAGTCACACCGGAGAGGCCGCTTCCGGTGCGCACAAACCGTGAATTTTCGAATCCGGTTCAAAATCCAATTGGAGGAATTCTAGATGGGCAAATTCCGGTTCGCTCAAACCGTGATTTTCCTAATTCGGTTCAAAGTCAAATTGGAGGAATTCCAGACAGATAAATTACGATTCACACAAACCGTGATTTTCCTAATCGCTTCGCACAAACCGTGATTTTCGGAATACGGTTAAATATACAATTGAAGGAATTCCAGACACACAATATGCGGTTCGAACAAATTATTCCTTGCCAAATTCGGTTAAAAGGCAAATTGGAGAAAGTCTAGACTGAAAATATCCTCTTTGCACAAACCATACTTTGCCATATCCTGTTCAAATGAAAATCAGATCAGCCGTCTGATGCTGAAGACTTTCACGCGTATGGTTGAAACATCAAGTTGCAAACAATCCATTCCTATCCCGTACGGGCTGCGTCGATCAGAGCTCGCAACGTATTAGACAACGAGCTGATACGCGACATCAAAAAGGCGACATCACGGCGTTGTTTGCGCAAGTCATCCCATCTTATTCCATCTAGCTTTTTCTATGCACTCTGCAATCCTTGTTCATTATTATGCTTAAACTACGTTTTGTTATTTTTTTACTTTTTTAAAAAATAATTGCTTGATAGCTGTGAAATAACCTTTTTATATAATTTTCTCCACAGAAAAACAAGCAAAAACTAATTCGATGCCACAGCTAGATGTACACACAATCGGAAAGTGTCACTTCAGTATCTTTGATAGCTTTCCTGCGGTCTCTTTGTTTATGCCTGCATGCTCAACATTCTATTATGGTGCACATGCAGGCAATTTCATTGGCTTTTATCAATACAGGTACGCAACGCAGGGACTCAAACCGTAACCGAAACGGGAAAACATTTAGGAACGAAATCGTTTCAGTAACCGTAACCGGAATGAAATTGTTATTTGAAAATTAAAAAGAAAAAAAAAAAACGTAACCGTAACCGTAAAGTATTTACCGGTAACCGGTTTTAACCGATATTAACCGAAAAAATGTTTTTTCTCAAGTATGACCTGGAGGAGGGATGTTGAAATATCGTGGCAATTTGACAGAGTTACTTTCAGCGAGTGGTGCATCTGGTAATACATTTCCATTCAATCTAACTTTAAGAATTTGACGTCGTGATGGCGCTTAAGACGAGGACAAAAGGGAGACTAGACAACACTGAGCGCTACTTTAACTCTTTATTTTTTTAAAAACGGGGGCATATATACACTCAAACCGCTTCACCTCAGCCAATTCCAGGCCTCACCGTCGCTCGCAAAAACGCTATCTCTTTGTCTAACAGGTCAATGGAAGCAATGCTGACAAATTGTTCTCCAGACTGTTTTATCAAGTCTGCTTCTATTATTTCCCTCTAAGCATTTTTAATCCATTTAGGATTAACAATGCTTAGTTGGAATCAGTAGTCGTACTTATAATAAAAAAAAGTCTATTTCTAAATCTGCCACACTCCTACATCGCTACATGTATCAGTACGTGTCGCCTTCAGTGTAATAACTATAAGCTAGAATTCTCAGATGTCCATCCAATTCGGTTCTTTCAAAACCACCGATGTTCCTGACATGCAGTAGCCAGTATGAAGAAACTAGGTAAATTGACCGTCATGCAGAGCTGGCGGAAAAGGTAACCTGGTATTCATTTAGTCTGAAACGTGTCGCTAGTGACGATTTTGAGACAACACAGAAAGAAAAAAAAAATGTGAGAGGTTTGACATTGGCGTTAAGTGTTAGTTTTATACTAACGTGATCCACAATTTATCTGAACAGAAAACAACCGCAAAAATTAAAAGTATTTTGTGAAGTGAAAGCTAATATATCCTTTGATGGCCAGTATTTACATGGAAATTCAGTGACTGGCCGGCATCGGCGCTTTCTTGTTCAAACTGGCGAGCCCTGTTATGGAAGATCCACTTACTGTCCGGCATCGTTTTATTTCTTGCCTTTTTCTCTATGCAGTCAAGAAATTGAGATTCTGACGAACTGCGGCAATTCATGAATTGCGAGTAGAAACGTGTGCGTTGATCAATCCTTCCTAAATGACTGCCGACGCTACCATATTTGATCCCAGAATGACATGGCTGACATGTTTTATCACAAAAACGCGAGAAAAAACAATGCGGTGAAGAAAATTTGCTGCCAAGGATTTGAGAATATGACCGCCTACGCCACAAAAAATAAATTTTACAACGCCGAACATGACTTTTTTCAGGAAGCTAGTTTAATCTGATGTACTATACTTAAGGTCCGGCGGTATACGCACGTGTTTGGCTCTGATGAAAATAAAACCGGTATAACAGAGCCTAAAAATGCGAACCTGGCATGATTGAACATGCGATTTTAGTTACAAAAACAATAATAAACATTACTTTCCACAAACTAGAAAGTAAGAGATATGTTTATTGCTTATGATGCTACGAAATTGAGTGTTAAAATGTGCTATTTAAGGGAGGAATCGACTGTTTTCTGTGGTAGTTACGATCATCTAACAGAAATATTTCAAATGTTCACATAGCCTAACCATATCTGTCTCTTTGATATCTTATGTTATACGACATACTGTACCAGAGGAGCGCGAATATAAAAACTTTTTTTCTAACGCAAAAAAGCGAGAAACACCAGTGCGTTGTGGATTTTTCCACTGCCGGGTTTGTGAATGTGTCCCCTTGACGCTACAAAAAATAAATGTTACAGCGCCGAACGATACCATTTCTGAAAGCTAGATTAATTATCAACGATTTACTGGAATCTCAGGAATGAAAACTTGTTTAGGTCTAATAAAAGTAAAACTGCGGAGCGCAACCTGTATAAGTAAAACCAGGCGGCACGGGGGGGGATAGCACTGATCTACCAGAACAAATTAAATACTAATTTCCGGAAGTCAGAATATTAAGAGATGCGGTCAATGCGTAGCGCGCTATTAGCTCAGCTAATTTACTGCCTTAAAATGGCGGTATTTTTGTTTCAATAGTGGGTGAAGATGGCCGCTTTCAAAAAAACCTTCAGCTACATCACTGTGGCAGTTTTACCACTTACACATTTTTTTTTCCATTTTGCTCGCAATATGCTCTATATTATTACATTCCTTTCTTTGTTGAAACTACTTGCGCTGTTTGCCTACTACACTGACCCACATATCCGCGTGGAGGGGCAGAATTATCCCGGTAAAACAAGAGGGCCACGGTTTGTGCATTGCAACAATTCGAACTTGGGCTCACATTTTTATTGTCACATTTTGCGTGATTATTACCCTAAAGAACGGTGCCGACGACTGCAAAAACATAGAAAATATTTAAAATAATAAAAGCTAATACAAAAAGGTGATAAAAATATTTAAAATAATAAAAACCAATACAAAAATGTGAGAAAAGATATTTAAAATAATAAAAACGAATACTAAAGCTGAAAAAAAATTAAAATAATAAAAACTAATGCAAAAAAACATAAGAAGAAAAACGCGCTCACCGCGATTCGAACCAATGACCGTAGGTTCAGCAAGACAGCACGTGAACAAATTACCGTATTTACTCTATTCTAGGCCGGCATCGATTCTAGGCCGACCCCCAAAACGGCGAGGCCGAAAAAAAAATCCTCGATTCTAGGCCGATCAGAAACGAACGGTAAAAGCACCATAAATTAAAGACAGAACGGCAGTTGTTTCCGATATACAATATTAGATGAGCTACGAAGCCGACGGGGCTGTTAGCGGTTTATGTTTGTGTTTTCAAATAAAGACGCGAGCAACGCCGCGAGTCGCCGTGAGCAACAAACAAAAGTAAACATTTTTTGCGTGTGTGTGCGCGTCCGCTAAGGAGAGAACGGAGGGGGCAAGGAGCAAGGTGTGGGCTGGCATGGCGCATCGCGTCCTTCTCCTTCCTTTTCGCCCCTTGCGCACCGAAGGGCATGCGAGCTGCCCGGCTGCAGAGACGCAAAACCCGACGCCCGAGGTATGCGCGCGAGCGGCGGTAACAGCGGGGGGCCCTGCTGCTGTTTCGCTTGTTTTTCGTGTACCAAAAGCTTTCTGAAACATAAAGCCGCGCGACTCTACGGCGACGAATAAATAGGGCAGTTTCGGTTTCGGCAGCTGGCATTGCCGCGAAGTGGTGTAGGCGGGAACCCCGTCCTCGTTTCTAGGCCAACCCACGAGTTCCGATTTTAATTTTTTAATAAAAACTATCGGCCTAGATTCGAGTAAACACGGTAGGCTACAGTCGCCCGGTTGACCTTCGCTGGTTTTCTAGAAGTGTGCATGTTTGCTGAATTCGTTTTGTACCATTGTACACTTAGTTTCGTATTTAATATTTTGCTACGTGTTCAGGACTTATTCAAAATATTGTGGCAATATTGACATGCGCATTAATTTAATAATACTGTGTCTTTTATGAGTTTTATAATGCGGTTTGCTGATCCTTTTTAAACGTTTTGAAGATACGTAAACAATCTCGTCGAATCAACAGCCGATGTTTCGCACGTTTTGCCGGCCGTGTGCGTTTGAATGCCTGTGTTCACGACCGGCTAACGGTTAAATGTCCCGATTAGTCGTGATGCGTGGAGTTTGCCTTAGTTTCAAATGTGTCCGATAAAGACGGAAGCGACTGTGAGACGTGGAACTACGTCAAATATGCTCAACAGCCAAGATCATGGTACGCTATCCAAAGTAAGTTAATTTCTCTGTTCGTTAGGGCTAGATTATTTCCTGCGTTCAAAAGGCTTGTTATTGTCTGTAGATCGCTTGCTTTTACAAGCATTATTAATTGTGCGTGAATGGTGTTATTCGAGGCTGTTTTTCTTCTTTTTCCCCGATGCAGAGGCTGTGTACTCGCTCAAGTCAAGGCGGAAGAGGAGGGGGGGGGGGTTCGCTATTAGAATGACTGGAAGCGCGCGGTGCGGTGCTCCTCCATCACCGACGCCATTGCGCGCGGAGAGCGGGACCAGACAAAAAGCAGCGATTGATTGATCAAGCAAGCCCGTAGCTTCCACCGCCTAGTCATCTCCAAACGACTTCATTTTCGCGATTCGTAATCAGAAAAGTATTGCCAAAAATTGGCGCCGCAATGAATTCACCCCATGGTGATTAATGCATAGCATACCACTTCCGATCGCAAAAATTTGTGCCCGCGAAATAATTTTTGACGCCGGCACTTATTCCTCGCGAAATGTCGAGCTCTAAATATCATTTGCCGTACACGTGTTTCGTATGATCCAACGCACGTGCAACGAATTTCACACCTCCAGAAACACTGAGGCTGCTTTAAATGGTGAAGCACTTATTCTTTTCCTACTGCTGTTTTTTTAGAGGCTATCAAGTATTAATTACAAGCTTCTAGGGAAATTGACAAGCATGTCCTGAATTAAGGTAGTGTCTTGACAGTTTTTGGTATCTATATTTTGTTCAGTGTAAGTATATAGTGTTAGACATACCTCACCCCATCCCTGTTTTTTCGTTTGGTACTGCTTTTAGCGAATGGTGTAAGCTGTAAGTGTTTTTAGTTGTTGCATGATTGTAGTAAGGTGGTGAGTGGGTACTAATTGAGCATCTTGAAAAATAGTTCGCAAAAAGTCAAGGAGACAGGGAGAGTAACACATAGACCTCATGCAAGCGCAGACTGAACTCGCATAAATCAGTAAAGATAGAAATAAAGAATGCAGAAGGAGCTCGAGCACAGGCCCAAGTGGAACGCGCTGATTTACCTGTTTGCAAGAGCCGATTTAAAAAACAAACAAACAAACATAATCTTCATGTCAGTTAAGGTAACAGATGGATAGCTAATACATAACGAGAGCTCGAAATTTCTCTAAAATCAACGATGGATTGTCACCTACCTATGCACTGTTTACACTGCTAGAATATGTCAGCCTTAGTTCTCGGCTTCCCGTTCTCGAAGGTCGGGTTCGCGCCGCTCGCGTCGTACGTTACGTTTAACTTCACGGTCCCGAATGAACAAACCACTTTACTACATGGAAAGGCTGTTGCTAATTCTAGAGTGTCTGTAAAACAATCTACCTGACATCTTTGCCGCACGCCCCGGTTCCTGAAGCTCACATTCTCCGAGCACAGCCTTTCTGATTTCTCTCATCCTTTTATTTATTTTCTTTTGTGTTCAATAGCTCGAGTTGCGAATGTGCACCAGTCTGCGTCCTACGTGTTCCTGTTCATTTGTCATTGTCTTTTTGTGCACTTTTTTAAAGTTGGTCCATTATATTTTTTATCATATATTCTAATCTGTGTTTTCATCCTTATACTTACTGCAGCCTTTCTAAATTAGACGTTGGCATTCACTTTCGACATCGGATGTGAGTGACCTGAGACGACACAACATGACAGTCTCCCCTGCTGAAGTCCAGGCTTCATGGAAGACTGCCAATGCAATTCATGGTAAGGTGCTCTATATATTGAGCAATATAATAGCAACTTATTGCTACTAGGATTGTTTTTAACCGAAACCCAACGCGGCTTCCTGTTCTCGAAGGTCGGGTTCCGCCGCTCGTTCGTACGTTTACGTTGAACTTCACGGTCCCGAACCTCAGGTTCTGCTGCTCGACGTTCACGAACCAACGCGGCTTCCCCGTTCTCGAAGGTCGGTGTTCCGCCGCTCGCTTCGTACGTTTACGTTGAATCTCACGGTCCCGAACCTCAGGTTCTGCCTGCTCGACGTTCAACGAACCAACGCGGCTTCCCGTTCTCGAAGGTCGGGTTCCGCCGCTCGCTTCGTACGTTTACGTTGAACTTCACGGTCCCGAACCTCAGGTTCTGCTGCTCGACGTTCACGAACCAACGCGGCTTCCCGTTCTCGAAGGGTCGGGGTTCCGCCGCTCGCTTCGTACGTTTACGTTGAACTTCACGGTTCCCGAACCTCAGGTTCTGCTGCTCGACGTTCACGACCCAACGCGGCTTCCCGTTCTCGAAGGTCGGGTTCCGCCGCTCGCTTCGTACGTTTACGTTGAACTTCACCGTCCCGAACCTCAGGTTCTGCTGCTCGACGTTCACGAACCAACGCGGCTTCCCGTTCTCGAAGGTCGGGTTCCGCCGCTCGCTTCGTACGTTTACGTTGAACTTCACGGTCCCGAACCTCAGGTTCTGCTGCTCGACGTTCACTAACCAACGCGGCTTCCCGTTCTCGAAGGTCGGGTTCCGCCGCTCGCTTCGTACGTTTACGTTGAACTTCACGGTCCCGAACCTCAGGTTCTGCTGCTCGACGTTCACGAACCAACGCGGCTTCCCGTTCTCGAAGGTCGGGTTCCGCCGCTCGCTTCGTACGTTTACGTTGAACTTCACGGTCCCGAACCTCAGGTTCTGCTGCTCCACGTTCACGAACCAACGCGGCTTCCCGTTCTCGAAGGTCGGGTTCCGCCGCTCGCTTCGTACGTTTACGTTGAACTTCACGGTCCCGAACCTCAGGTTCTGCTGCTCGACGTTCACGAACCAACGCGGCTTCCCGTTCTCGAAGGTCGGGTTCCGCCGCTCGCTTCGTACGTTTACGTTGAACTTCACGGTTCCGAACCTCAGGTTCTGCTGCTCGACGTTCACGAACCGACGCGGCTTCCCGTTCTCGAAGGTCGGGTTCCGCCGCTCACTTCGTACGTTTACGTTGAACTTCACGGTCCCGAACCTCAGGTTCTGCTGCTCGACGTTCACGAACCAACGCGGCTTCCCGTTCTCGAAGGTCGGGTTCCTGCTCTCGCTACGGATGTTTAGGGTGAACTTCACGGTCCCGAACCTCATGTTCTGCTTCTCGACGTTCTCGAACCGCCGCTGCTTCACGTTCTCGTAGTTCAGCATCCGCCGCTCGACGTTGACGAATGGACGCCGCTTCTCGTTTCCGTAGTTCAGGGTCTGCCGCTCGTTTCAAGGGTTTGCGCTCAGCGTCGCGTGCCCTTCGCTGCGCAGCTTTGTCTTCGGTGGACGTAGCGTTGCTGTTAGTTTGTGGGGTGGTGCTGACGCTTGCTTGCGCTAAACCACTAACTGACGGGACTGTTGCTTCCATCATACTTCATCGGAAGAACGGATTGAAGTGGAGTCAACAGCGCTGAACTGAACGCGCACAGCGCGCTACCGCTGCTTATATTCACGCTTGAAGGAGAGGAGACTAGAGGAGGAGAGTTGCGCATGCGCGCGCGGTTTGAGTAGAAGCGAACGCACGCGAAGGGCACGCAGCTGGTAGAGAGAGAGAGCGGAGAGAGTAAAGCGCAGCTGTTGGAGAGAGGGAAGGAGGAGAGTTGCGCATGCGTAGTGTGTGTGCGGACTATGACGCCGACGCCGACGCCGACGCCGCGGGACATAGACCTGAGCAAGAGATGCTCCGCATCTAAAAAAACAATCTTAAGGATGCGACCAACTGCTCTTTTGGGTGGCGGTAAGCGGGTTAGTTTTTAGTCAGGGAACACAGTCGCAGCGCCCCCGTGACGTAACATCCTAGCGCAGCCGCGCTTAATTCCGCACGTTGTACAACGTATCGAAGCACCCCGGTGACGTCGAGTCGCGGTAGTACGGCTCATGATCAGTGTTGCCTTTGCTCTAGCACACAGTTTTTGTGTTGCAGTAGACGCCCGATAGCAAACTATGTGCCGCGATATTTATAAAACTACACATAATATCAAGAAACAAAAAAGTACTCCTTCCGATTGAGGGACACTACTTGAGCTAAAAACAGTTGTAATCCCGAATATAAAAATATTGACTGCAGTTGTCCTCTAAAACAAATGTTCGGCGCTCGAACATTCCAGGCTGAATGTTTGAGATACCGAGTGCAATAGAAAAGCAGTCCAACGTGGCCTTGCCAAGTCAATGTCGCTCTAGCGTGACGCTCGAAAATTCGAGGCCAAATGTTCAGGTACTGAGGGTAATAGTGGGCGTCCCAAATCACCAGTTTTGATCTAAAATGGACCGTAAAAATCGACTTCTTCATGTAGTAATCTAAACATTTCAGCAAAGGTGTATTTCACAGGTCGGTTACTTCTTGTAAAACTAAACAGCGTAGCTTTTTTTCTGTAAAAAATGGCGCCAAGAAACTTGCCAAGGTCAACGACGGGCACATGCAGACGACCAAGTTGAATGGCAGAGTGCGCTTGGCGCTCGTATTGATAGATGGCGCTACCTCCTTATCGACGCGGCTCGCGTCGACGTTGGTTTATTAAAATGAACACAATCTTTTTCTAATGTACCTTTGGGTAAAAAGTAACTCCGGAATATAACAGCAAGACTTAAAGTAAAGAAAAACGATCCTGCATAACGACGGCGCTGTTGCTGTCAACAGATTTCGTCTGCGTGTCGTCTGCTTTCTTTCGCTGGTCGGCTGCACCTTCCGACGCTGCTCCGGACGCCATCTATTATTACGCACGCCAAACGTGCCCCGCTACTCGACTTGGTCCTCTGCGTCGCCATGCGCCGTTGACCCGAGCAAGTTTCTTGGCCCTACTTTTTACAAAAAGGAAGCCACGGTTTGCAATTTTACGAGAAACACCGATCTGTCAAATACACCTTTGACGAAATGTTTAGATTGCTATACAAATGCGTCAATTTTTACGGCCCATTTTAGATGGAGCCTGGTCACTTGAAACAGCTTATAATCATTCCTTGATTGATTCATTCATTAATTCATTTATTCATTCATTCTTTCATTCATTCATTCATTCATTTGTTTATTTTCTGTGCTGATGAACAACTTGACGCCTTGGTAATAATGCACTACAAAATTTTCACAGGTTAGTTACAAAAGTTTTAAAAGCTACGAAATTCGGGTTAAAAACATCAATATCTGCTCCCCTGAGGGTATGGTAGAAGTGTTGAATACGTGTCATGGGACTGGTGTGGATGATGTGATTAACATGGAAAGACGGAGAAACCCGCAAAACTCGACTCGGAACGTGAATGTTAATAGCAGAGGTGAGATCTGGCCAATCAATTAATCCATCAATACACTTGTACAGGAAAACAAGATCGCGCCCACGCCGTATGGAACTCAAAGTAGGGCATTTGCATGGTTCCAACAGTCTCGAATAAGAACAACAAACAGTACGACCAATGTAACGATCGTAAAATATTCGAAAGAAAAAACACTTTTGGACATTTTCAATCATCTCTTTACTCGTAGAACTAATACCATTCCAGACTATAGAGGAAAACTCCAACTTGGTCCGGATTAACGAGAAATATAACCGTAGAGTACAGGTTAATGTGGAGACCTCAGGCGTGATTCTAGAAATTGCTCCCAGGTTACGCAAAGTGTCATTTATAAGGTTGTTAACATGTACAGTAAAGTGTAAGGAAGAATCTATGTATACACTGAGATCACGAGTGCACTCTACTCTTTGCAGGGGATCATTGCCAAGCTGGTAACAAAAGTTTATTTTGCGTACCTTTCTACACAGACATAATAACAGTTTTAAAAGGATTGAGCGTTAGCCTGTTTTGACGACACCGATTGCACACACGCCTAACCTCCTCCATCAGTTTTTCACTGTCTTCCAATGATATGATCTGCCTAAACAGCTTAACATCATCTGCCTATTGGAAGATAACCGAATTCCGAACAATTGAGGTCAAATCATTAATAAGAACAATGCAAAAGATTGGCCCAAGTATGAAGCCTTGTGGAACACCCGAAGAAGAAACATAAGGCCGGGATTGGTGTCCAAGAAGAAGGACAAAATTGCGTCTATTAGACAAGTAATCTAGAAACTGGGAACAAAGGGAGGTACTCACTCTGTAGGATTCTAGTTTGTGTAAAAGGAGCGAAAGGTGTACCAGATCAAAAGCCTGACAAAGGTCAAAATATACAACGACTACCTGTCCACGTTGACACACAGTAGGCGAAACAAATTTGAAAAAGACGCCAGATTTGTCTCAACAGACCTTCCACGCTTAAAGCCGTGTTGTGAAGGGCTTATCTTCCGCTTAAAGAAGTTTGAAATGTGCGCAAATAAAACAATTTCATAGATCTTAGCAAAGGGAGATAGCAACGACACAGGTCTATTTTTTTACATCATCCGTTCGGCCATTCTTATGTAATGGCACATGAGTACTTCCACAGGGAAGGAAATGTAAGGCTCTGAAACGACAAGTTAAAAATATGCGTTAAGACGGGCGCAAAAATAGAGGAGTATCCTTTAGCAATGACTCTTGCAATACCGTCAAATGCAACTCATAACTTTGGCTTCAGTTTCCAGATAGCAAGTTCAATATAAGTAATTTCAAAAGATAAAATTGACAGGTGATCACTGGCATTATCACTCACGCCATGCAAAGGCAGTCCAGTTTGGCCTCAGAATAAACCGAAGAAAAACAACTCGCGAATGCATTTGATACGTTTTCGGGCGCAGACAGCATATTACCAAACGAGTAAGCTATGTTTATTGATGACGAAGTTGTAGTTACGCGATCCCTTAGATATCGCCAGAAAAGCATTGGGTTACGATTTAAGCTACGTTCTACTGACTCACGATGTATTATTTTATCGCGCTTCAGCAATGTCTTAGCTAGGGCACGCGTCTCAGAAAGGTTTGGATATCAAAAAGGGGAATTTGCGACTTTATATTTAATACGATAATGCAATTTTTTTCTTAGAACTGATCTAAGCTCCTTGGAGTACCAGTGCGGATAACGACTTGTGTAAGGACGCTTTTTGGGCACGAAACTTCAAGTAAATATACAATATAGTTTGTAACTACTTCAAGAGCACGATTCGGTAATACTATATATAGAAGCCCAATTTGCATTATCTAAATGTTGAGACAGGCCAAAGTAATCGCCTCTTGAGAAAGCAAGCGACTCACAGTTTTCGTACTTTACGTTCCTCACAGAAATCATAAAGTAAACAGAAAAAAGAACGTGCCAAACATCCGGTAAAACAAGTGTATTCAAAGCAAACATCAGGCTGTCGATAGGAAAGTTGGCCAAGGCCAGATCCAGCACATGTCCTGCTGAGTTATGAAGACCGTTCATTTGGGTAAGTCCGAGAAGGTTAACAAATGAAAGAAGGGCATTCGCTTTAAACAATGCAGTATGAGCAGACAGTGCAGGATGTACCAAACTCTAGTTTATTTCAGGAATTCTTAAATCACCAAGTATGAGCGTTCGATGTTGATCTACATCCACTTTATCCCCTAGAATATCTAATTGGTCAAAAAACTTAGATCCATCGGAATTCGGAGGAAAATAAAAAAGTGCCTATAAGTAAGTTATTGTTATCACGCAGAGGTATTTAAATCCAAACGAACTCACACTCGAATTCGAGATCAAACAGGCGAATAGCCCGTAAATATTTCTTCACTACAATTAGTACACCACCACCGAATTTAACGAAAAGTTTTTCATAATCTCGGTTCCGACGAAACACTGTATATTCGGGAGCGAAATAGTCCAGGCATGCAAACGAGCTATTTAAGAATGCTTAACATAAAGAAATGATATCGTAATCACCTAGAACAACGTTATTAAAAGAAAAAGGAGCCTTCGTACGCAAGCCGCGGGCATTTGATAAAACACTGAACCATTCATTTGACAAGCTAGTTGGGCGTAGCTGTGTCACGAACATCATTGCGCAATCCAACATCAAAAAATGACCTAAAAATGGAGTCCATTGGCCAAACGTCTGCATTGTTCACTTCGTCGAAGTCATCCTCGTTCACAGCAACGCGAAATGACGAGTAGTTTTCGTGTGTAGTTTTTAACTTGGTGCATGTAAAAGATTCTCCGTCCATACCTGCAGTTAGCACCTCCCCAACATCACTACACGTATTGTCAGGACTGAGACGCGAAACAAAAAACGCCTTGAGCCTTGGTGCTCTAGGGGCTGACGATAGCTTACTGCTTGCGCAGGAACCTGAGAATGGGTTGACTATTTTTTTCCGTTGGATGAGCGTTAAGCCATCGGCATCTGTAGACGCCATCGGCACGGTCACCGTGGGCGCAAGGCAGTACGGAGGACCCTGCAGCCACAGCAGATGTAGATGTAACACGCAGATGGGTGGAAGTAAAACTGCTCCCGGACGCCTCCAAAGTGTCTGATGCAACGAAACGGCCTGGCAAATCTTTCCCAAGAACCTCCGCGAAGCTTGCCGACGCAGGACCGTGTTAGAACTCCGCCGCGAGAACGGCCGTACGCCATGTTTCGACAAAAGCAAACAGATGATGACGAGTTTATTGGGATTGCGTAATTGCTATGCTGTACAAAAACACGAAATTGGTTTTTTTTCACCTCCCCCACAATGACGTCAAGTCATTAATAAATAGATTCCATGAGGTATAAAAGTTGAACGGGTCCTCCTAAGAATGGTACCATTAGGAAGACGCACCATAGAGCTCGTATGTGCCGTCTCGTCCCGTCAATGCTTCCACAACTTCTCATGTCTTCCAAAGTTGTCGCGGTTGGAGATGTTGGTGGCCAACACTAGAGTTCCTTTCTTCAGGGCACTGGAGAAGTTGGCACCATGAAATGAGCAGATCGCAGACTGGTCATGTACTCCCTCTTCCATCCTCGCCAAAATTGATCTGCCATCTTTTGACGGTAACCACCGCCTGTTATATATCCCTCAAGGGGAGGCACAGGCTTCGCACTGGAGCTGTCGAAGTGCAGTTAAACACTTTCTCATCATAAATGGGTAGAGTGAGTGGTTCCTTTGTCTT